>JAJFZO010000230.1:702500-710000 GCA_021397835.1 Moringa oleifera | reverse complement strand
GAAGGAGTATTAGAACAAAAAAATCCATTAGATAATGAACTATTGGGTCCAAGCCATCTCTAGCGATGAATCAACAATTCGAAGTACTTTTCTTGCATATTCTTAATAAACCAGCATTTATGTATAGATGTAGGAGGATCTGTTTGGGAAGTAAGAAGCCCCTTTGACATCTTTTCATCTGCAAAGAATTTTGATGTGAAAACACAGTGACTAAGGGTTAATAATTGAATAGGAAAAAGAGTGGATCTGCAGGGTCCCAAATGAATTGGCTTATTCGAAAAAAGCCTTGCTTTTTGGAAGATCTATCTTATGTTTGGTACTGCATGGTTCCACTCTGCAAGAACTCCAAATCATTCGCTTGAGGCTCATCCATTTCATTATAAATGATCCGCTTGCCCGAAATGACCTGCTCCAATAGGGAAATCCCAACTAATTGGGCCTTTCAATACAATCAAATAGAAAGCCCCAAGGGCACCATATTCTAAGTACCCAAACTATGTGATTGAATAAATCATCCTCTATCTATTGTGGGTCGAGGACTCCTTCTCCTTCCCTTTCTTCAAACTTCGATTCATATTTTTCATAGAGAAATCTCTGATCAATGTTAGAACAAGATCCATTTGGCATCATATATAAGGGATTCCTTAGTTCGGATCGAAGAAGCAATGTCACTCGATTATTATCAAATTGACTACAATCTTTTTCTGTCCGTGAGGATCCCATTAGAGCGCCTTCTACTTCTAATAGGCCATGAACCAGATCAGAATCACTCTCAACGTATCCATAAGAAATGATCCCATTTTTTTCATCGAATCCGAGTAAAGAACAAAGGTCTTCAGCGACCGATCCGACATAACAACTCAAAAGATAAAGAAGTATCGTTAATTTCTTCATGCTCGTTCCAAGTTCAAAGTACCTTTTGTACAAATAAGAATCCCTTTCATTACATGATTTTTTCTTTATATAAATAGATATAGGATTTATAGGGTAATTACTTAGAAGTACATTTTATACAACATCCCTTCCTATCTGATAGAAAAGGATCTCGTGATCCTAAACCGATCTTACTTGGGATCACAAATCTCAAGTTTGTCTATAAAGAGCAGATCTAATTATATTAGTGCCTATAATTAATTTCTTCTGTGTAATAATAATCGACAGGGCCTCATTGGTAAGTGCTACAAGATCTCGTGCTATAAGATTCTTGGCAAGCTATAATATGATCAAATTTATAAGTAAGCATCTCTTGTAAAATATGAGTAACATCAAATCCCTCTAGAGCCCAAACCTTCATTTCTCCTACTTACTGTCGCCCCTGCTTGGACCTACCTCTAAGGGGTTGTTGTGTAACAAGTGCATAATGTCCACTGGAATGTCCATGTATTTTATCATCAACTTGATGAATTAATTTCAAGATATAAGGCTTTCCTATTATAACAAGCTGTTCAAAAGGATCTTTCGTTCTTCCATTAAATATTATGATTTTTCTCGGATACTCGAGTTTAAATACCCATGGATTCGCTGTTTGCTTACTGGCTTCATATAATTCAGAAAACACTAGTTTTCTCAAAGCCTCTTGTTCATATTTCTCATCAAAAGGTGCTATTCGATAATGTCTATCTAGCAAACTCCCCGTTAACCCCAAGCAAGCATTCAAATATCCGTCTTACATTCATTCGTGAAGGTACTCCTAACGAGTTGAAGACAATATCAACAGGTCTTCCATCTTACAAATAAGGTATGTCCTGTCTAGGTAAAATTTTTGAAATGATACCTTCATTTCCATGTCTTCCAGCTACTTTATCACCTACTTTGATTTCACGTTTCTGTGAAATATATATACGAATCGTTTTCAGATTATAACTAGAACCCCCTTTTTTTTTGAATCCATCTGACATTAATAACTCGACCTCTACCACCTATAGGTAATTTTAGACAAGTTTCCTTTGAAGTGGATACCTGAATGCCAAGTATGGCCCATAATAATCTATCTTTAAAAGCATACGATGATTCTTTTACCACCTGAGGTGTTAATTTACCTACTAAAATATCTCCATTTTTGTCTAAATTGTGGAGTAAACGGCCTTCTAGATACGGTATTTCATTAGTGATCCTTTCGGGACCTTGGCTTGTCACATGAGTCTGAATTTCATATTTCTTTATTTGAAAAGAAGTATAAATATCTCCAAATATTAGACACTCACTAATGAGTATCGCATCTTCAAAATTGTAACCTTCCTATGGCATATAAGCTACAAATACGTTTTTCCTTAAAGCGAGTTTGCCACTAACTGTAGCAGCACCATTCGCTAAAAATAGTCCCTTTTCAATGCATTTACCCTGCCGAACCTGGGGTTTTTTATGCATACAAGTATTTTTGTTGGAACATTGATACATAACTAATGGAATGTTTAGAGTATCTCCATTGCTCGATAAAATGATCTTGTTAGTATCAATATAAATGATCTTTCCCTTATTTTTGGCTATAATAGGAACCTCTGAATCTAGAGCCACTTAGTGTTCTAACCTAATTCCAACAACGAACTTCTTGGACGAAGAAAGTGGAACTGCTTGACATTGCATATTAGAACTATTAAAGCCCGATTCGCATCATTATGCTCGATAAAAGGAATGAGGGAAGCTCCAATAGAAAAATATTGGAAAGAAAAAATACTTCAAAGATAAACCTCTTCCTATGTGATAGTCAAGAATTCTTGGCGGTATCGAGCTGAAACAACTTGTTCTTCTTAAATACCCTAATTTATAGCCAAAGAATTTTCTGTTGCTACCATATAATATTGATCTCTACTTGGTGATAAACAAAGCACTGTGCTTTTTTTGATTTCTCAAAGATTTCATACAATGGACTTTCTAGAGACCCCCAATGACTAATCCCAGTATGAATTGCTAAAGATCCAATAAGTCCAACATTGATTCCTTCAGATGTGTCGATGGAGCAAATGCGCCCATAGTGACTAGGATGGATATCTCGTATCCGAAAATTTACAGTTCACCTTGTTAATCCTTCAAGGCCCAAATAACTCAATTTTCTCCCATGAACTATTTGTGTTAATGGATTAGTTTGATCTAACACTTGAGATAATGGGTGTAATTCGAAAAAAGATTCATAAGTGGTTGTTAACGGAGTTGAAGTTACCAAATTTAGAGGAGTCGGTATCAATTTATGCCTAATTGCTCCGGATATAGTTCCCTTAATTACATTTTCTAAACGAACAAGAGCCAATCCGAATTGGTCTTGCAAAAGATCCATTACAGGATGAATATGTTTATTTTTCAAATGATTCATATCGTCAAGTGTACCTATTCCAAATTTCATTCCAATCAAATGATCTGCAGCTGCCAATATATCTCGTGGTAACAAAAATGTATTGTTCTAAGGTATATTAAGATTAAGTCTCCGGTTCAGATTTCATCAACCAATCCTTCCTAATTCACATCTTTGGTGAAAGAATTTTTTTTGTAATTCCTTACGTAAGGATTCAAAAAATATCGGATCCCTGCCTACAAATTGATAAAACTCTAAAATGGCATTTTCTTTTGACCCTTTTTTTTTTCTCCTTATCTGTTAAGAAAGACAAGAAAATTTCAGGGTAGCAAACATTATCTAGAATTTCTTTTAGATTCGAACCCATAGCTGATGATAGAACTAGAATAGATATTTTCTGTTTCTTACTCACACGAGCCCGTATCCTTGCTTTTTTATCAATCTCTAATTCTAACCTTCCTCTCCAATCTGATATTATGGTGCCGATATAGACCGAAATTTTGTTATGATCCATTTCTAATCGGTAATAGATATCGAGGCTTTGCAATATTTGATTGATCACAATTCTGTATATTTCGTTTGTTATAGAAGTTCCAAGGGAATTCATTAGAGGAATGTTTCCAATAAAAATTGTATGTTCTTGGATATTCCTAGTGGGTTTCAAAATTAATCCCGCGGATACATATAATTCAAAAAAATATGTGAGTGATTCATATACAGCATCTCTTTCTTTTATCAACTGTTCTACCAATTGATATGTTTCCACAAATAATTGAAATTCAATTTCTTGATTTGTATCTTCCATTTTTAGAAACTTGTAAAGTTCTTCTTTTAAGCCCTGATCAATAAACCTACAAAATCCTTCAAATTGTATCTGATTAAACCCAAGTATTATAGACATTCCCTCATTTGCATCCCCGAGCATTTTTTTTTAATTTCTTAATCATAAAAAAAAGTCCCATTTCTCATTCTTTATCAAATCATACGAATATGATTCGATCTAGCAATAATGGAATTTGTATTCTGTTTACTAAATCACATGAAATTTTACCCAAGTCCATATATATATATATATATATATATATATATATATATATATATATATATGTAATGTATGAAATACGTAAGAATAGAGGAATAAAGATTATAATCAAATTGGAATTTATAATAGAAAGATACAAATGGAAAAGAATTGATAAATGCCACTTAGACTCATGAAGTTTTTTTATAGAATATCAAAAAAAGTAATTCAATTTCTACAATTATTATAATATTACATGTTCCAATCTGATTGGATATTACAAAAATAAATGTATTCATGATTTGATCTGTTTTCAAAGATAAAGACATACTAATCAGAAACAATAAATATAAAGTTGATTTTTCTAGCACTTGGTTTTTTCGTGTATTCCATTGTTCAAAAAATGATTCGCAAAGAAGAGAAATCTTTTTACCTATTCTATTTTTTTGTAGAATTTTTATAATATCATTAAAGTGCATAAGAAAGCTTGTATTTCTTTTTTTATTAAAATAAAATGTGTAGATATATACGTCTCTCTTTCTTCCTTTATTGCATTACAGTTCTATTCGGGACAACACATGTCGTGCTCTATCAAAAATTCTATTTTCTCTTCAATCTATTCAATGCAAAATTGAAGCACGATAATTTCTTGATAATTTCCTATAGGTATCCTATACAGATAAAATACCCCATTAGATAGCTATAGTTATATGCCAACTTACGCTCTTAGGTTTACATATACTCATAATTGTTGTTATAATTGAAATTGAGAAGGATTTTTTAATTTTTATTGAAAATTAAAAAACTCAATACTAATCAGTTATATATCCATTTGGATTTTCTTATATCATTAAGGAAAGAAAATTTGAAATTCAAATCCAAGAATAGTTCATCAATTTACTGTCAACAGTTAATGGCTCCAATTTTCCCCAGCAAAAGCAAGCGTGGGAAAAAGACTCTTAATACTATTTTGATTCTAAATCTATGGAGGTTCTCTAAAGTGTTGTAAATTATTGCGTCTAGGATTCAAGGAAAGCTTAGAGTAGTAGAAAGTGGAAGGGAATCGGTAAATCCTGATATGATAGCCTTTCCACTATTAATGTAGTATCTATTGACTGAGTCTTGAATTCAATTGGATAGCCAGAGGGAGAATCTAATTAATAGTTGTGTAAAGGACGGAAGAAACTTTGTATACAAACTCATGAGAGTCTTGGAATGCTCAGGTATTCAACCAATATTAGATTAAATGGATAATTGACATTTGCTTAATGGAAGGCAACCAAAAAAAAAAAAAGGGCAAAAGAATAAGTCTTATTATTTCTACATGTTAATAACATTCCTTTAATACTTCCAAGATTCTTACTACCTACGTAGTTTGCTTGTGCTTAATCTTTATCGATTCCACGATAAATCATATAAGAACTTGTTATAAGCTGATTTTTTGGAGTATTTCATCAATAGTATTGGGTTAGAATCACCTTTTTTTTTTTGACTCTGCACCAGTGATTTCACTATTATTAATGAACAACAATGGAATAATTTCTTCATATTCATAGAAATAGGGGATATACTTTACATGGATATAGTAAGTCTCGCTTGGGCGGCCTTAATGGTAGTCTTTACATTTTCCCTTTCACTCGTAATGTAGGGAAAAAGTGGACTCTAAAGGTACTACTAATTGAGTTAAAGAATCAAACTGTATCAATTTTTTTCTAGATTGTTCTGCAAAGCTTTTTTTACTATTAAATTTAATTCATTAAAAAAGAATAAAATTAAAAAATTAAAAAAATATTTTCATTTCTAAATTCTATTATATTGAATTCTAGTGGAGTAATGTATTCTATGAATAATATATATGAATATTACCTTTTCTTTTCAATCAAAATCAAATAAATATTTCAATAATTCCCGTGTTCATATCTCGAAAGTATGTAAAAGGGATTTCAAAAGCACGTAAAAGGGATACGGATGGTAGGATTTGATGAACCGGCTCTTACTAGAGTGACATATGGACAATGACGGGCAACAGACCCCTTTTTATTTTACTTTTTATTTATTTATTTTTATTTCCCTCTTTATTGTTCAAACAAAGATAAAAAGTGTTCTTGTATTTTTTTTAAAAAAAAGATCTTACCGGTTGAGTCACATATTGAGCACTTACTACTTGTTTTATTAGTTTAGAAATGTGATTTTGCTATGTTTTATTGACTCATTTTATATTTTTATATCAGGGCTTAAAGCTTAAAGTGTCGTACCCCTTTTTCAAATCCGAAGAAGTTACCATCGAACTCCTTGGATTTGGATCATCTATCAACTGCTCAATCAATTAGAATGCTAAAATTAAATTTTTTGATTTTATTTTTTATTAAAATATGAGATATCTCGGTCATTAGCCATTAATTTGATTCTTTTGATAGATGCCTTGATCAATATTGAAAATAATTAGAAATTTAGGAATTAGAAAATCATAAGAGTACGACTTGCCTTTCGATTATTTCAAATTGATTGGAATCAACCCAAAGCAAATCAAATAGATCAAGCAAAGAAATGAAATCGAAATACTATGTACATTACATATAATATTTAATTGATATCACCATCCATGAAAATGAAGATACATAATCTATGAAGATAGATATTATAACTTGCTCTATATTAAGATATTAAACTTGTATCTTTATACATTAAAACTTTATACATTACAAAAACAATAATAGATAGTATGATAGAAAGAAATAGATGAATCTTTCTTTTTACCATACTATCTGGCCTCGTAGAAGACTGTGGATTCTAGTTTCATTTAAGACACAAAATTGAAATCCTTTTTGTCATTAATAGTCAAGTTTCATTCAAATTAATCACTTTGGCTGACTGTTTTTACGTAAATTATAAGTAAAAAAGCAATAAGAACGAGAATGAACAGTGCAATAGCAATAAATGCGAGAATATGTACTTCTCGTAATTTCATCTTTTCGTTTTTTTTTTTTTTTGCTTTGCAATACCTCGGGATGTAATCCCATAGAGATGATAAATCTTTTGCTTGAAAATTCAATTGGATGAATTATATTTTGATGATATCGAATTGGATCAATATCATGAATAACAATATCTGAGCTATCAAATCGATTCATCGTCGAGAATTGAATAGTATAACATAGGAAGATCTTTTATCCACACCGAATAAAAAAAATGA
>JAJFZO010000230.1:572500-697500 GCA_021397835.1 Moringa oleifera | reverse complement strand
TTTGATGTCCTGCCTAAGAAAGTGACCCAACTCCTAGTGGCCCCGCTAAATGGTGATACAACATAGATTCTACATCTTGGAACCAAGCCAATTTTGGAGTCGCATTGTGATAATGGAACCAACCAGCAAAAAGCATTAAGGCTGCAAAGACCGATGCACCAATTGTGGTACAATACAGTTATAATTCACTAGTTATTCCAGATGGTCGCCAAATCTGAAAAAAGCCAGAGGTTATTTGTATTCCTCAGAGCCCCTCGGCCACATCACCATTCAAGATTTCTTGGCCCACTATTGGCTAAACCACTTGGGCTCTAGGTCCAATGCAGGTAGGATCGCTTAGCCATGCTTCACAATTAGAAAAATGAGCACCGTGGAAATACATGCCATTCAGCTAAAGAAAGATGATGGAGAGTTGGTCGAAATGAGCACTAAATACTTTTTAAAAGATCTCCTCTAAATCACTGGTACGACTATCAAAATCGTGAGCATCAGCATGTAGGTTCCAGATCCAAGTGGTAGTTTATTCTTGAGAAATAACTTGATTTGGCCCATTCCTCGAAAGAAGTTTTTATGGAATCACTATTTACCAAAATTTTTACTTCTGGTTCTGGCAAACCAATAATCATTGAGTCTTCTTCTTTTTGGATAACACATATAAAGAGACCTGCCAATAGTCAAGTAATTAGTGAACCTATGACAGATGTTTATAATTAGTTTCTTTCTCTTCTAGGTCTCATCTATCCATCTATTTTCTTTAGTTATTCACTAAAGCAATTATGATCTAGAAGTCGATCCAGGGCAAGTGTTCAGATCTATTATGATATATCCATAAGGTGTGCAACGGACCTTTTTTTAACCTTTTTCGGTCTTTACATTGGTGCACAAAGAGTTTTTTTGTTTGACCTAGTGTATTGATATCTCAATTAAAAGTTCCTAGATAAAGCCTATTTTTTTTATGTCTTACATAGAACATACTACTCTATTCTAAATCACATGAACCCTTATTAGTCATTACTAAGTTAGTCATTACTAAGAGACATTCTAGAATCGATATTTAGTCATTTGAGGGTCTCTTTTATTAGTTTTAATAGAATAAGAAAATATATATATATAATAGAAAAGAAAAAAATATTCTCGTATTCATTGTATTACTTATCCTTACGAAATACCAGACAAAATAGAACTATCTTAGAAAGGGATATAATGAAATTCTTTGATTGGTTTTTCCCATATAAATGATATGTTTTATTTGACTGATAAGGCCAATTAACAATTAATTATAACAAATATATATAATTCTAAAAAATAAATAAAGAGAAAGTTCTTATTCAAAACGTCCCATGATCTTCAACCAATTCTGTGCTTCAATATAATTACCAGGAGTAAGCACAATAACCTATTTCCAATACTCGGTGGCTTGAGCAAACCAAGTCTTCGCAATTTCAGAATCTCCCTGTCGAATGGCCTGTTCTCCCCGATCAGAATAGGCAGGTCAATTCCTTCCCTTAGAACCGTACTTGAGAGTTTCCTACCTCATGCGGCTCAACAGTCAATTCTTTGGTATATATTTAATTGAATGAAATTTCTCATAAATATCCAATTTTTATCTCGGGTTAACCAAAAGTTTCAAATTTGAATTTTGATTAAATTAATATTTAATATAATAATCAGTTTTATCTTATCTTTTGTCCCACCTTCAGAAAAAATATAAAATAAATAAATAAATAAATAAAGCATAGGCATTTCGACTATGGTTAGAATTTTCCAAAAGGTAACTATCTCGGTGTTATATAGAATCTTTGAAAAAGACTTTTGTTCAAAAAAAAAAAAGGACCTATTATCTTTAGGATCTGATGCTACACCGCTGCTCAATACCTTCAGGGATCGACTTTATTATATAAGTGGATTCCTAACTTTTATCCGATATCATGACATAAGTAAGTAGTTCTTATTGTTTCGGTCCAAAACCTCGCTAATTGATCTTTATGGTGCTTCCTCTATCAATTTGATCCTTTATCTATAGAATAAAGTATTTAGGTATATTTATTCTTCATATTTTGACTTCTATGAAGTTTATTTCTTTACTACAGCTGATAAAAATCAAATTTTGGACGATGCATCTATAGAAAACCTATTTTTTTTAGTATTAATTTATTAGCTGCTCTTTCTTTCCTTTTTTCTATAGTGGAGATAGTCGGGCATAATGACACATCAGATCCATATTATTAAAAGCTTGTGGTAAGAATAGGTTTCGTTCATTCTAATACCCAAAAATAATATTCTAAAGCTTTCGTATGTTCTCCGTTACTTGTGTGGATAAGGCCTATGTTATAGAGTATATAGCTTCAATCATAGAGTTAATTTCTAGTCGCATAGCTAAATAATAATTCTGTAATGCTTTCACATAATGTTCTTTGGATTGAGTCGACATCCGTTACGGTCGTCATTCAATTTAAAGAATTCTCCCTTCCAGAACTGTACAAGAGATTTTCATCTCATACAGCTCCCCCTTTATATGCATAACGAGAATAAAATATGGAAGTTGATGTTATTATGAATTAGGCGGGGCTAATGTCTTAATAAGAAATCTCTAGCCAACCTTCCTAAAAAAGATCATTTCTTAACACCAAGCATGTTGATATTAGATAAAAATAAAAAAATAAACTCCAATAATTTTTTTGTTCTCAACACCCCTTAATTTTCAAGAATTAGTCACTTCAACAGTCTTCAATGGTTATATGAGTATCTAAAGTACGAACGAAATGGATGTTTGTTGTCCCAACCATTTTTCTTAGACCCGATCCCGATGAAGGAAAAGAAGTAATTTACAACAAAGTTTTTGTGTTGTTGATTTCTAGGTGTATTACTTCTTCCCCTATGCCGCCTATTGGTATTAGTGTAGTAGGATTGACCTACAATACAGAATCCATAGGTGTAACCTCGTGCTCAATACTAGAATCAAAAATTGAAGCATCTGAGGCTGTATTAATCGTGGATACACGACAAAAGGGATTGTTTTTTATTTATATTAAAAACTTTACCTTCAACAAGTGTATTTATTTCAATAATATTTTTTATTTCTATCCCAAATCATGTCTTTTTACTATTCCTAAGACTGAGAGCAAAAAATAAAAAAATAATAATGATAATCAAATCGCACCATCTCTGTAATAGGTAAATGCCTCTTTTTCTCCTCAAGTTGTTAGGATTATTCGTAAAAAGATATTGGCTAAAATTGAAAAGGTTTTATCAATAAAATTTATATTTATATGCGATCTAGGCATAGGTAGTAATCCATTCCATAACTCTTTTCATTACCTCTCGTGAGAAAATGATCCCACAAACAAAGGAATTGTACAGTACGAACTAACATAAAAGCAAACTCATTAAAATTCAAAAAAAAAAAAACTTATACCTTTTTTTACAGGAATTGATAAAAAATAAAAATATTTGATTTGTTTGAATCTGATTCGATTTCATCAAAATTTATTAGTATAAGAATGAAAGTGACTATTTTGATTTCATCAAAGTTGAAGAATCAAAGAATACATTAGGATAATTCGAAAAGTTTTGATCAAATTATGGGAAAAAATAATCGAAGAATCATTCTACGATGAAAATAGAACAAACCCCCCCCCCCCCCACCCCATTTTCATTTTTTCTTTTGTTTTGTGCGTAGCAGTTATACACTATACAATCAAATTTTAAATATATATAAATAAAAAAAGAAAAATCCCTAAAATGATTTAGGAATTTGTAATAGATCTGCGAGGTATTTGTAATAGATCTACGGGGTAAGGTGTTGTTGAGGGGTCTAAAACTATAAAGGAATTTTAGAATTCTTATAGAAATGGAATTAGAATTAGAATCTAAAGAGAATTATGAGCTAAAGGTATCCATATAGTCTAAAAAAGAAAAAACGAAATAACTCGCAATTCACCTGAGTGCTCAGTCATAATCATTATGTAGGAGAGATGGCCGAGTGGTTCAAGGCGTAGCATTAGAACTGCTATGTAGGCTTTTATTTGGTTCGAATCGATCACTTTTCATACTTTCAACTAATTCACCACCTTACGTTACTGACCACAATGTACCAAATCAAATAACAATTGATACCAAACAGTTAGACCTTAGACCTTTCTTTGATATGGATTCTTTACCTTGTGCCCTTTTACTTAACCTTAACTTAGGCAAAAAAGGGAGCAAGGTTATATGAACTCTTGCTTTGTTATTTTAAAAAAGTTAGGTTTAAGTCTGACGATAATAATATTCTACGACAAGTAATTCATTGATTTTCAAACTGGCCCATTTCCTATCTATTATTTGATTGACTTCCTTCATATTGGAATGTGTGAAGAGTTAAATTTTTTGGTAATTCCTCATGGGTGGATGAATCAAGAAAATTTTGAATCAACGCTCTAGATTTTTGTTCATCCCTCACTGTAATAATATCTCGGGATTTGCAGTGATAACTTGGTTTATCTACTATACGACCATTAACTAAAATATGTCTATGGTTAACTAATTGGCAGGCTTGAGGAATAGTCAAAGCCATACCCAATCGAAAAAGGATGTTACCCAAACGCATTTCAAGTAATTGTAGTAAAACCTGACCTGTTGACCCTTTAGCTTTTTCGACGATACGAACGTATTTAAGTAAATGTCATTCTGTAAGACCATGATGAAAACGCAATTTTTTTTAAAAAAAAATTCTAAACGAATACGATATTGGGAATTTTTTCCAGAGTGCGATTGGTTTCCAAAATTGCTTCCTGTTCTAGGCCTTTTACTAGTTAATCCCGATAAAGTCCCCAAACGGCATATTTTTTTGAAACAAGGCCCTCGATAATGTGACATAAAGACTCTTTATTTTTATTAAAATTTTATGAGCTTAAATTAAAACTGAACTAAATGATAAATGAAGCGAAATCCACTAAAGCATTGTACTACAAAGAATAATGAGATCAATTGTATCAATATCCAAATCCAAATTTTTTTATTGTATATACGATATATATAAACCAAATAAATCAAAAAATTTTCTTTTTTTTCTTTGATTTATTCTGCAAAGATCTAATTCCACCAATTTTTATTCATAATTAGAAGTGTCTATAACATAATAGAAATTGTGACTCTTGGAAAAAGGGGAAGAAGTCTTTTTAATGTTCTTTGATTTTAAAAAGATATTATCAATCATGGAAAAAATCAAGCAAATAGAGAAAATCTGGCTATCGAAATCAAACTGATGACCATTGCATTACAAATGCGATGCTCTAGCCTCTAAGCTAAACAAGCTCAAGTAACCGAAATTGTACATGCAAGGGAATTCAGTAAACTACTAGATTTATCTATTAATTATTCATTCTTAGCTATTCATAATTAATATAATATATATCATAATTAATATAAAAAAGAATATAGAATATAGAATAAAATTTCAAATAAATATTGAATATTGAATATTATAGAATAGAACATAACCATTAATAGAATATAGAGATATATATAATTTTAAATTTTTATTTCGTTATTTTAGATAGGAAATGCATTTTTTAATTTGAATAACATCTGATTTGAAATTCATGTTTTTTTATGTTCTAACCTAATTCTATTATTTTATTTCATTTTTAATTTTTTATTACCTTATATATATAATTTTATTCATAAATTTATTTATTTATAACTAGTTTTAGAATTCAAAATATAATATAATTATAATCTAATAATTAGATTTAGAATTTTTTTTACACATTATAGAATTCTAAGTCCAAATGTCTAAATAATAAATAATTGGACTTTTTAAGACTAAATTAATGGAATTCTCTTAGAATTCTAAATCCATATTAATGGAATGATTAGTTATTATACTATAAATTATAAACATAAATATAGATAATTATATTCCTAAATTTATTTATTTATAACTAGATTTACAATTCAAAATATAATATAATCATAATCTAATAATTAGATTTAGAATTTTTTTACACATTATAGAATTCTAAGTCCAAATGTCTAAATAATAAATAATTGAACTTTTTAAGACTAAATTAATGGAATTCTCTTAGAATTCTAAATCCATATTAATGGAATGATTAGTTATTATACTATAAATTATAAACATAAATATAAATAATTATATTCATAAATTTATTTATTTATAACTAGATCTAGAATTCAAAATATAATATAATCATAATCTAATAATTAGATTTAGAATTTTTTTACACATTATAGAATTCTAAGTCTAAATGTCTAAATAATAAATAATTGGACTTTTTTAGACTAAATTAATGGAATTCTCTTAGAATTCTAAATCCATATTAACGGAATGATTAGTTATTATACTATAAATTATAATCATAAATATAAATAATTAAAAATTATAAATAATTAATATTAATTAAAAAATAAAATGAATATGGAATAGAATGATGCAACCCAGATAAATGCAGTTCCGATTATAATGAGACATTCTCCGTTTTGTTTTCATGGAAGCTAAGATGAAAAGAATCGACCGTTCGAGTATTTTTCCAAATTGCAAACAAAAATGGGAATAAGAAGAACATATATATATATATATATATATATATGTTATGTAGTATATATCCATTTATATTGAATTACGAGTACGAAAATGATAGAATCATTTTTTATTAGGCCAAATAAATATGAGTCTCCAAAATACAAATACCAATAGAGATGAAAGAAGATAGGCAAGAAATCAAATAGGAGTAAACACTTTTAATTCAATATAAGAGTCGGTATCTATATCTAATGAATTCAATAGTTTTGGTATAATAAAAGAAAAAAGGGAAAGGCATCATAATGAGATCCTAATCTCAAAGCAAAAGAAAAGGGGGATATGGCGAAATTGGTAGATGCTACGGACGTAATTGGATTGAGCCTTAGTATGGAAACCTACTAAGTGATAACTTTGAAATTCAAGGAAACTCGGGAATGAAAAATGGGCAATCCTGAGCCAAATCCTATTTTATGAGAACAAATAAGGTTTAAAAAAGCAAGAAAAAAAGGGATAGGTGCAGAGACTCAATGGAAGCCATTCTAACAAATGAAGTTCATTACCTTGTGTTGATAAAGAAATCCTTTTATCGAAACTCCAGAAAGGATAAACTTATATATACATACATATACGTAATGCAGAACTATCTCAAAAATGGCAATTTGAATATGGATTTCTTTTTATATGAAAAAAAATAATTGTTCTAAATCAATTCGAAGTTGAAAAAAAAATCAAAGATTCATTGATCAAATCATTCACTCTATAGTTTGATAGATCTTCTTAAGAAATGATTAATCAGACGAGAATAAAGATAGAGTCCTATTCTACATGTCAATACCGACAACATGCAATTTATAATAAGATGAAAATCCGTCGACTTTAAAAATCGTGAGGGTTCAAGTCCCTCTATCCCTAAAAAAGTCAGTTTAATGCCCTATCTATTTACTTATCTTTATCCTATGCTCTCTTTTTTTTTTTTAGTTATTCAAAATTCATTATCTTTTCCATTCATCCTACTCTTTTACAAACATGTCTGAGCAGAATTTTTTTTTTCTTATTACAAGTCTTGTGGTATATATGATAGATGTACAAATGAACATTCTTGAGCAAGGAATACCGATCTGAATGATTCATAATCCATATCATTATTCATACTTAAACTTACCAAGTCTTCTTTTTGAAGATCCAAAAAATTCTTAGTCTAGACTTTCAATTTAATACTTTTTTTGTTTTAATTGACATACAACCAAGTCATTTAGTAAAATGAGGATGATGCTTCGGTAATGGTGGGGATAGCTCAGTTGGTAGAGCAGAGGATTGAAAATCCTCATGTCACCAGTTCAAATCTAGTTCCTAGCATAGGATTAATTTGTATGAGTCTCTATTCCACAAATTAATTGATATGGATTGATCATAATAGATTCTTATCGATCTAAATGTTTAAAAATAGACCTTTTTTTTACATGAGTAAAGAGTATAATATATAAAGTATGTATATGTAGTAAAAGACAAAATTCAATTATCCTTTCTCATTTTTTCTTTTTTATTTGTGGCTCCTCTCGTTCAATAAGAATGTTAATATTTCATACATATTGGAAAGGTTAAATTAGTTGGTTGAAAACCCTAACAAAAAAGTTCTAGAGTTCAAAGGTGGAAATATCCAAGATTCATTTCAGATACAGTACAAATAGAATCCGATCCCTTTGCATTTATTTATTTTTCTTTCGTATTTTCATATTATATTTATTCATTCCCTGTTATGTGACCTTATAGCTGGAACCCACTAAGTGATGTGCGTGATATAAAGTTCATGGTGCAGAACTCTTTTGGTTCATCCTATTGGCTGGGCTTATGCGAAATACATATCTTTCAAATTTGAAAAAATCTTAGTCTATCCGTAAGAATACGAATGCGAATGAGACCTCAATTACTTTGCTTGATATAGAGGAGAATAGAATGTACAAATATTCCTTATCATTGTAGAAGTGAAGATTGATTTGTTATCATTCAAAAAGCATCTTGTGTTTCATAAAAATTGGGGACAATATAATCCTTACGTAAAAGCCACCCTATCTAACTTTCGAACATTAAGATACATTTCAGCTGTGGATGATTGTCATAAGAGATTTCCAACATATCATAAGATGCCCGTTCTTGAAAATCTGCACTTTTCCAAACCCAGAAAACAGATGGAATTCTAGGATTACTCCTTGGAACAAATACTTTTATGCTTACTTCTTTCGATTGATTTACACCACATTCTATTCTCATAAGATGATACACACTGGCTAGGAGTCCGCCTGGTGCCACATCATAGGCACATTGGGAACGTAGATAATTGTAACCATATACATATAAAATTATAGCAATGGAATGGCAATCCTCGGGCTTTATTTATATAGTCTTTATTCCTTGGTAATCAAAGCCCAAAAATCTATGAACCAGCCCACGTTTGACTAGCCAACCAGACAAAAGACCTTGTATTTTTTTTATTTCCCCCGCACATTTTTTTGTATAAGATAAGTATTTCACATTTATGATAAACTCTAATTTATGAAGATTAATTCGCTCTTTTTTCATTTTGTGGAATCCTACCTAATTCACTAATTCGTGGGAAGATATTGAACTTTAGTATTTGAAAAATGTTTCAGTAAGGATCTCTGAAGTGGATGATGGTTGATAGAGTAATTCTTGATCATAATTTCCAATATGCATACTGCATGCAAAAATAAACTTGTGATTGGTAGTAAAACACCGATTCCCCGAGATCGAATTCTATCTTCAAAGATTTTTCGAGATATTTTCTTATAAAATTTTGTTATAGCATCTATAACTGCCTCTGGTTTAGGTGGACAGCCTGGCAAATAGACATCCATAGGAATTAGCTTATTAACTGCCCGAACAGTACTATAAGAATCGGTACTGAACATCCCTCTTATAATTGTACATGCTCCCATAGCAATAACATACTTTGGTTCAGGCATTTGTTCATATAATCTCACTAAAGAAGGAGCCATTTTCGTTGTTATTGTGCCGACTGTTAAAATTAGGTTCGCCTCTCTAGGACTCAATCTAGGTACCAATCCATAACGATCAAAGTCGAATCATGAGCCTATTAATGAGACAAATTCAATGAAACAACAACTGGTACCATAAAGAAGCGGCCATAAACTGGAAAGTATTGACCAATTTGAAAGATCGTTTAATGTAGTTGAAATAACTGAATTTTGGGTTGTTCGATCAACCAAGGTAAACTCAATGGAATTCATAATTGTCTCAATGTTCTTAACTTTTTATTTTTACTTTTTACTTTTTATTGTTATTGTCTGAATATTTAGAAACTAAGACCATTCCAATGCTTTATTTCGCCACGCATAAACTGAACAAATAATTAGGATGAGCACAAAAATGAAAGCTTCTATAAAAATGGATACCCCCAATACATCGAAACTCATGGCCCATGGATAAAGAAAAACTGTTTCAACATCAAAAACAACAAATACTAGAGCAAACATATAATAACGAATTCGAAATTATAACCAAGCATCATTGGCTATATGCGATTCATTAGAGAATTTCTGGACCTTTGCTATTTAGAAAATGCCAAAATAGGAATAACACTTGATATTATTAGAAATGCCTAGAAAATATCATATTTGTAAAGTAGAAACATAGATGAACTCCTATGAATGTGGAAAATATACTGGATTAATCGATTTGAATTGGAATTGATTGTCAAGTCATACATAACTGTTTAGTCAAAACAAAAATTTAGTTTGATCGAATTGTCTAGTTTCGTTTGTTTGCTGTGGTACATGTCTCATTTTAAGATTTATTGATTGGAATCCTATTTTATTTCCATTACACTTATTTTTCGATATAGTTCGATATAGTATAAATAAATATAGATTTCTTTTATACAAAACAAATCAAACTTTCTCGCTTTCACATCGCTTCGTATTTTTCTAAATAAAATAATGAAATACGATGGGAATTCTAAACTAAATAGAATTCTCATTTCTTTAATTATAATATGTATTAGAGTATTAGAAATTAAAAAATCTTAAATTAAAATTGGAAATTCTAAATCAATTTCTTATTCTATTTTGAATATTGTTATCTATTTTCATTATTTTTATTTTATTATTATATTCATTTTATTATCATATTATATTAATAATATCATTTTTATATTAATTATTAATTATTTTTTATTTTAAAATTATCAAATAATAAATAATTTTTTTGTTATTTATATTTATATTATAAAAATAAAATATTATGTTATTTATGTTATGTTTATGAAATTTTGTTTTATGAAAATCTCTTTATTTTTCAAACTCTAACGTGTCTACATAAGCAGTAAGGCCTTCCTAGATCCATGTGGTTATTATTAGATTCGATTAGGGTTGAGTTAGGTTTGAGTTTTTATCTTTAACTGGGCTTATGTCATAATTTTGAATCCACAAATTCAACAAGATTCGGTGGGTATACAAAAAAAAAAGAAAAAAGAAAAGAAAGAAGTATCACTAGCTCTTTGATTGAAAACAGTAAAAGAGGAAAATTCATATATAATCAATCCGCCTACGAAGATTAATGAAGAAAAATTGCTTTGTTTTGGTTGATCCAAGATTAGAAAGAGATATATAGTGATTGGATCCATTGAAATGAAATGCGCTTTTGTTTCCAGTTTTGCTCTGAACGACCCCCATGTGAGCTAGCTTGTGGGAATGATTTTATTTTGATGAACTAAGCAAGCGGAAGGGACCTGATACAAACAAGAAAGAATACAATAATGAGGAAAAAACTATACAATTTTTTGTATTTTAATATTATTTATAATATTATTTATTTATAATATAAATAATATTATATTTATAATTTATAAATAAATAATAAAATAATATAGGTATAGGTAGGGCTATACGGATTCGAACCATAGACCTTCTCGATAAAAGAGATCGAATTGATTATTATCAAAATGATTTGAACTCTTTCAAAGACCCAACATGCTTTTTTTTTTTTTTTTTGCGTTAGGCTGTTTCATTAACTGATATTTATATTAATTAGTCTACCATATTTTTTTCTTAACAGAAAGAAAAGAAAATGGCTCCACATGCTCTGATTCATTATTTGAATTCTAATACAATATAGGAGCACTACCAAAGTGTTTCAAAGAACGGTTATCTTGATGTAGGTTTGCTTCTGGCCTAGATCAACCTAAGTTAAATGGAGTCTCTATCATCTTGAGTAAAAAATCAAACATGAAACCTCATACACCTTAAGGTTCATAGTCATAGGACGAAAAGAGAATTTTTGAGGTCATTATACGCATTATGTCTAGCATTAAATAGACTGGGTATTCACCCTATCAAAATCTCAAATCAATGATGGATTTCATTTGGCTCCCACCTAAAAGGGCACCAAAAATCAGGCCGAACCATTTGTCAGGCTATTGTTCTCTTGTTCCTGAAAAGTCATGGAGTAAGACATTGATTTCTCAATAAGATCTCAATAAGATAAGATCAGCCAATTCGTTTGATTGCATGGACTCCTCTGAAACACATTGGCGCACGTGTAAACGAGGTGATCTACCTAACTGAGTTATAGCCCTTATGTTTGTGATACACATTTTATCTTATCATATTATGTAGATAATTTCTTGTCAAGATGAATATTACATGATCCAACATCATATCTCTTTGATATGTTTTATTGGTATTGCTTATAAGTAATATTGGATTTATAATTCATCGATGTGATAGGCGTCCCTTTTGTTTCTCTTTACGATGATAAATGACTTGCTTAACTCAGTAGTTAGAGTGTTACTTTCATACGGTGGAGGTCATTGATTCAAATCCAATAGTAGATAGAACTTATTAGATACCATTGACCATGGTGTCTAATAAGTTTTTTTACCCACCTTTTTTTTCTTTTATTGATTTTGTATCTTTTCTATCCTATTTTTATTTTTAATTTTAAAAAATTTTTCTTATATCAAAATCTGATTTCGCTTGATTGTATTCAAGTGGCAGAAAATTTAAATAAGGTCTATAAATAAAACTTTTGTTTAGTTTATACAGAAGTTCTTTTCATTATTTGGGCGTACCAACTAGTTACAAAATTGCATTAATAGCCTCGACTCGTGTCTGAGCTTGTCTGAGAGCTAGATTTGCCTCAATTGTTTGTCTCTTGCCTTCAGCTTTCCTTAAATTAGCTTTCGCTGTTTCAAGAGTTTGTTGAGCTTCTTATGGATCAATGTCACTATTATTTTATGCATCATTTACAAAAATAGTGATTTCATTATTACCTATTCTAGCAAAACCACCCATTAGAGCCATCGTTAACCATTGGTCATTGAGGCTTATTCTCAAAATACCTATATCTACAATTGTGATAATAGGCGCGTGATTTGGTAATACGCCAATTTGTCCACTATTAATAGATAAAATGATTTCTTTTACTTTTGAATCCTAAACAATTCGATTAGGAGTCAGTACATAAAGATTTGAGGTCATTTCTTCAATTTGCTCTCCATTTTTAAGTTCATAGCCTTCACAGTAGCTTCATCGATGTTACCTACTATGTAAAAGGCCTATTCAGGAAGACTATCTAATTCTCTGAAAAGGATCAATTTAAACCCTCTAATAGTTTTTGTTAGACCGATATATTTCCCCGAAGAACCGATAAATACTTTTGCCACAAAAAAGGGTTATGATAAGAAACACTCAATTTTTCGCGCTCTTACTATGGTTAAGCGATCCTCTTCAGATAATTCGTCCAACCCTAGGATAGCTATAATGTCTTGAAGTTCTTTATAATGTTGTAAAGTTTGCTTAACTTTTTGCACGGTTTCATAATGTTCCTCACCAACGATCCGAGGTTGGAGCATAGTTAATGTTGAGGCTAAAGGATCTACAGCTGGATAGATACCTTTTGCAGCTAATCCTCTTGATAGTATAGTAATAGCATCTAAATGTGCAAATTTCATGGCAGGAGCAGGGTTGGTCAAATCGTCTGCAGGTACATAAACTGCTTGAATAGAAGTTTTGGACCCTTCTTTAGTAGAAGTAATTCTTTCTTGTAAAGAACCCATTTCGGTACTAAGGGTGGGTTGATAACCAACAACGGAAGGCATTCTAGCCAATAAGGCAGATACTTCAGATCCTGCTTGGATGAAATGAAAGATATTGTCGATAAATAGAAGTATGTCTTGTTTATTAACATCTCAAAAATATTTCACCATAGTTAGGGCAGTCAAACCAACTCTCATATGAGCTCCTAATGGTTCATTCATCTGACCGTAGACTAGAGCCACTTTTGATTTCGTAAGATTTTATTCATTAATGACTCCAAATTCTTTCATTTCCATGCAAAGATCATTTCTTTCATGAGTACATTCCCTTACTCTGCCAAATACGGATACACCTCTATGAGCTTTAGCAATGTTGTTGATCAATTCCATAATGAGTACTGTTTTACCCACTCCAGCTCCCCTGAATAGTTTGATTTTTCCTCCATGATGATAAAGGGCTAAAAGATCCATTACCTTAATTCTTGTTTCAAAAATAGATAATTTTGTATCTAATTGCATAAAGGCAAGCATAGATTTATGAATAGGAGATGTTATGCGAGTATCTACAGGCCCTAAATTATCAACTGGCTCTCCAAGCACGTTGAAAATTCATCCTAGGTGTTGCTCCGGAGACTGGATCACTTAGAGGAGCTCCCGTATCAATCACTTCCATTCCTCGTATTAGACCATCTATAGCACTCATAGCTACAACTCTAACTTAATTATTTCCTTAATTGCTGTACTTTACAAGTCACATTTATTTGTTGACTGATAGTATCTCGACCCTTAACCACCAGAGTGTTGTAAATATTAGGCATCTCGCCCAGGAGAAAGGCTATATCCAGTACTGGACCAATGATTTGAGTGATATGGCCCAGGTTTTTTTTTTTTCAACTGTGGAAACCCTAGTACCAGAAGTAGTAGGATTTATTCTCGTGATATAATAAAATAATAATATGTCAAAATTTGTTATGAAATTTTTTGAATACAAAAAAAAAAATCTTCGATAACAAGTTGATCGATTAATTCAATAAGAAATGGGAGTTAGCACTTGATTCCAAGGTACCATCCAACCGAATATGCAATTCAATTGTTTACTTATTCAATTTCAATGAAGTGATTTTCAAGTTCAACCAACCTATTTCTAAAGTATCAAGTGGATGAATAAAAATCTTGAAGAAAGTCTTTCATTTGTTTATCATAACCAGACCATCCATAATATCTATGGAATTCGAACCTGAACTCTATTTATGATTCATTATTTCTATCTTATTAGCTTTTATTTCATTTCGCATTTTAGCGTATAAATTTACGTGCCCAGCCTATCACTTTATCTTTATATCTATATCTTTTTTTTTTCATTTTCGTGGATGCATTTTACATATTTTCATATATAGAATTTACATATATAACATATATTACTATCAAGATGGAATTTTTTATTATTTAGATATTTTGATTCAAAAAAAGTAAAGGATTAGAAACTTGAAAAACAAGTATTGGATTGCGCTAGACATATGAAAGAATATACAATAATGATGTATTTGGCGAATCAAATATCATGGTCTAATAAGGAACCATTATGATTAATTGATAATATTAGTTGATAATTTTATGAAAGATTCCTGTGATATGGTTTCACTAAATTAACTCCTAATTTATGTCAAGTAGACCTTGTTGTTTTGTTACGAGAATTCTTAATTCATGAGTTTTAAGGAGGGACTTATGTCACCACAAATAAAGACTAAAGCAAGTATCAGATTCAAAGTTGGTGTTAAAGATTATAAATTGACTTATTATACTGCTGACTATGAAACCAAAGATACTAATATCTTGGCAGCATTTTGAGTAACTCCTTAACCCGAAGTTCCACCTGATGAAGCAGGGGCCGTGGTAGTTGCTGAATCTTCTACTGGTACATGGACAACTGTGTGGACCGATGGGCTTACCAGCCTTGATCATTACAAAGGACGATGCTACCATATCGAGCCCATTGCTGGAGAAAAAAATTAGTTTATCACTTATGTAGCTTACCCCTTACACCTTCTTGAAGAATGTTCTGTTATAACATGTTTACTTTTATTGTGAGTAATGTATTTGGGTTCAAAGCCCTGGGCACTCTACGTCTAGAGGATCTGCGAATTTCTCCTGCTTATTCTAAAACTTTCCAGGGACCACCTTATGGTATCCAAGTTGCAAGAGATAAATTGAACAAGTATGCCTATCCCTTATTAGGATGTATTATTAAACCTAAATTGGGTTTATCCGTTAAGAACCACGGTAGAACGGTTTATGAATGTCTACGCAGTGGACTTGATTTTACCAATGATGATGAAAATGTGAACTCCCAACCATTTATGCGTTGGAGAGATCGTTTCTTATTTTGTGCCAAAGCTATTTATAAAGCACAAGCTGAAACAAGTGAAATCAAAGGGCATTATTTGAATGCTACTGCAGGTACATGCGAAGAAATGATCGAAAGGGCTATATTTGCTAGAGAATTAGGAGTTCCTATCATAATGCATGACTACTTAATAGGGGGATTCACCACAAATACTAGCTTGGCTCATTATTACCTAGATAATGGTCTACTTCTTCACATCCATCGCGCAATGCATGTAGTTATTGATAGACAGAAGAATCATGGTATGCACTTTCATGTACTAGCTAAAGTCTTACATTTGTCTAGTAGAGATCATATTCATGCTGGTACAGTAGTAGGTAAACTTGAAAGAGAAAGAGAAATTACTTTGGGCTTTGTTGATTTACTAAGTGATGATTTTGTTGAAAAAGATCGAAGCTGCAATATTTTTTTCACTCAAGATTGGGTCTCTCTACCAGGTGTTCTGCTCGTGGCTTTGAGGGGTATTTCTGTTTGGCATATGCCTGCTTTGACCGAGATGTTTGGAGATGATTCTATACTACAATTTGGTGGAGGAACTTTAAGATACCCTTGGGGAAATGCACCGGGAGCCGTAGCTAATCGAGTAGCTCTAGAAGCATGTGTAAAGCTCATAATGAGGGACAAGATCTTGCTCGCGAGGGTAATGAAATTATATGTGAGGCTAGCAAATGGAGTCTTGAACTAACTGCTGCTTGTGAAGTATGAAAGGAGATCAAATTTGAATTCCCAGCAATGCATACTTTGTAATCCAATAATTACTATTTATTTTAGTATTTATTAGTTGCATTTCAATTAAACTCAGCCCAATCTTTTACTAGAAGTATTGAAACGACCCTGCCCTATTGTATATATTTTGGATAGATACATATTTATCTAGATATACAAGATCTTAAATGTAAAAATATAAGGTTAAACACAACCCAAATTTTCTATTGTTATTGTTATGTTGGGTCCACAATTAATCCTATATATGGATCCTTATGATTGGTGTATTCTTTTATATTCTGCAGTTTCGGCTTATGGGTCGAGCCAAGTATCATAACTTCTTCTACCCATCCTGTATGTTGTCTTTTCATTCCGTGTTGGAATAAAAACTTATTAGATTTTTTTATATTAGTATACGAGATTTTATGAAAAAAGGGTTCTTTATATCTTCATATTCATAAAAGAGAACAAATATCTCTTATTTCAATGAGAATTTTACATAACACTAGGAACCCACTATTTATATTTATAATTGCAGTTTTTAATTAAAAAAAGGATTCCATCATATTCATGTCATCATATTCATATATAGTGAGGTGATATTCTGAGTTCTCACAAAGGAGAATCCTTTCTTTCAATATTCACTGATTATTAATAATTATTAGTTAATAATCCTAGCAATTGCATCTATAAGCTTATTCTGATAGAAAATGAAAATGAACTACTTAAATGATTTTTCATCGAATGACTATTCATCTATTGTATTTTCATGTAAATAGAGACAAGAAACTATGGAAAAATCGTGGTTCAATTTGATGTTATCTAAGGGGCAATTAGAATACGGATGTGGGCTAAGTAAATCCATGGATAGCCTTGGTCCTATTGAAAATACTAGTATAAGCGAAGACCTGGTTATAAATGATACAGATAAAAACATTCATGGTTAGGGTGAGAGTTCTAGTTATTATAGTAATGTTGATCATTTAATTAGCGCCAAGGACATTCAAAATTTCATCTCGGATGACACCTTTTTTGTTAAGGATAGTAATAGGAATAGTTATTCTATATATTTTGATATTGTAAACAAAAATTTGAGATTGACAATGATCATTCTTTTTTGAGTGAACTAGAAAGTTTTTTTTTTTTTTTTTTATAGTTATCATAATCATAGTTATATGAATAATAGATCTAAAAGTGCAATCCCCACTATGATCCTTACATGTACGATACTAAATGTAGTTGGAATAATCACATTAATAGTTGCATTGACTCTTATCTTTGTTCCAAAATCTATATTGATAGTTATATTTTTAGTGGTAGTGACAATTACAATGACAGATACATTTTTAATTACATTTATGGTAAAAGTGGAAAGAGTAGTGAAAGTCAAAATTTCAATATAAGAACTAACACGAATGGTAGTGATTTAACAATAAAATAAAGTTCTAATGATCTCGATATAACTCAAAAACACAGGCATTTGTGGGTTCAATGCGAAAATTATTATGGATTAAATTATAAGAAATTTTGAAGTCAAAAATGAATATTTGTGAACAATGTGGATATTATTTGAAAATGAGTAGTTCAGATAGAATCGAACTTTCAATTGATCCAGATACTTAGGATCCTATAGATGAAGACATAGTCTCTCTAGATCCCATTGAATTTCATTCAAAAGAGGAACCTTATAAAGATCATATTGATTCTTATCAAAGAAAGACAGGATTAACTGAGGTTGTTTAAACAGGTACAGGTCGACTAAACGGTATTCTTATAGCCCTTGGGGTTATGGATTTTCAATTTATGAGGGGTAGTATTGGATCTATAGTAGGCGAAATCATCGTTTGATCGAGTATGCTACTAATAAAATTTTATCCCTTATTCTAGTGTGTGCTTTCGGAGGGGCACGGATGCAAGAAGGAAGTTTGACTTCGATGCAAATGGCTAAATATCTTCCGCTTTATATGATTATCAATCAAATAAAAAGTTATTCTATGTATCAATTCTTACAGCTCCTACTATCGGTGTGGTGACAGCTAGCTTTGGTATGTTGGGGGATATCATTATTGCTGAACCCAATGCTTATATTGCAGTTGTGGGTAAAAGAGTAATTGAACAAACATTGAATAAGACAGTGCATGAAGGTTCACAAGCAGCTGAATATTTATTCCATAAGGGCTTATTCGATTCAATTGTACCATGTAATCGTTTAAAAGGTGTTATAAGTGAGTTATTTTAGCTTCACGCTTATTTTTCCTTTGAATCAAAATTCAATTAAGTAGAGCAACGTAGTTAGTTTATCAGAATCAAAATAAAACCCTGAAGAATGGATTTTTCTTTGGTAATCTAACATTGAATTGCAGAAAGAATTAGGCAGATAACTATTATTATTATATTTTACAAATATTACTGCTTACTAATCAGTAAACCTCTATCAACAAGATAAAAAGGGAATTCTTCATTCCGTGAAATTAGAATTAGGTGAGCCAAAAAAAAAATTTCATCTTCCTCTCTTACGTATGTAATTCAAATATAGAAAATATAGAGTCTTACATCTTTTTTTTTTACAATTCTGTTTTTACTAAAAATCCCTGTTGTTGGATCAGATTCTAATAAATCTTTTGAGAATTTGTAATGGAATAAATTTTATTCTTTCTCTATTAATTAAAATTAGAAGACAAAAAAGAATAATAGAATAATAATAATAATAAATAAATAATAAAAAAAGTGGATTGTCATATATATATATTTCATTTCGAAAGATGAATAAGTCCATTTATTTAGTTCTACATTTCTTGTACCTATTAGATATATATTCACTTAAACATAATTAGTATAATTATATAATATACAAATTGTATAATTATATAATATAGAAATTTGAATTATTAAAAGATATCTTTAGAATTAAGAATATAACAATAACAAGTACAAATATTAAATTAAGGTATCCATTCTATGACAACTTTCAATAACTTACCCTTCATGTTTTGTGCCTTTAGTAGGCCTAGTATTTTTGGCAATTGCAATGGCTTCTTAATCTCTTCATGTTAAAAAAAAATAAGATTTTTTAATAAATTTGATGAGACCAAATCTCATCTATTTTTTTTTTTTCATTTTCAAGACTTAGATAACACAGATATCTATTTACTAGAATATTGTATAACATGTAGATTCCTCCAAATGTAAATGAAAAAACTTATGTATGTGTAAACATGATATATGGGTAAATGAATTACAACTATTTTCAAAAATAGATCGCGATCGGTCAAATGTATGAAATTAAAGTCAATGTATCTATATGTATGTATATATCTATAAAGGACCATATGAAGGGGATGTTATTTATTATCTTAAATCTAATTAATTCTATTAATTACTCCTAAAGGTTCACATCAAAATACTGCTAGTTGATGAGAGTTACTTCGAAAACAAAAAAAAAAAATTGGTTATTCTCTCAATTCTAATAAAATGCAACTGGATCTAATATGTATGAATTGGTGATCAGAATCTATATGGATAGTATTTATAGAGGGGTCTCGAAAAACAAGTAATTTCTGTTAGGATTTTACCCTTTTTTTAGGTTCATTAGGATTCTTATTGGTTAGAACTTTCAGTTATCTTAGAAAGAATTTGATATCTTTATTTCCATCTCAGCAAGTATTTTTTTTTTTCGCAATGGATTGTGATATCTTTTTATGGGATTGCGGGTCTCTTTATTAGTTCCTATTTATGGTGCACCATTTTGTGGAATGTAGGTAGTGGTTATGATAGATTCGATAGAAAAGAAGGAATAATGTGTATTTTTCGTTGGGGATTTCGTGGAAAAGATCGTCGCATCTTTTTACGATTCCTTATGAAAGATATTCAGTCCATCAGAATTGAAGTTAAAGAGGGTATTTATGCTTGTCATGTCCTTTATATGGAAATCAGAGGCCAGGGGCTATTTCTTTAACTCGTACTGATTAGAATTTGACTACGCAAGAAATTGAGCAAAAAGCTATTGAATTGGCCTATTTCTTACATGCACCAATTGAAGTATTTTGAAATAAACTGAAGACTAAATGCTTTCGTAGTAGGAGGAAAAAAACTCAAGAATTTTTTTTCTATAGCATAACTTAACTGAAGTTTCTTCAAAATGCCCAGTAGCAGATGTACACGGAATAGTTTCTATGGTTTAGTTCTTTAGCAAGTTTATTGATAGAGATTAATCATTTATTTTTGGATGCATTGACATTCCCTTTTTTTCATTCTAGTTATTGACATGGGATGGGGTTAAGAAAATTAGAGATACAATCAAATATCTTTGACTAACCCCTTTTTTTAAAAAAAAAAAATTAGATAGACTAAGGAGGGGGAAGATAAAGAAAAAAAAAGAATTCAACCTCATCGAAACTCAGGTTCAAAATCCTACTAATAAGGCGAAAACTTAAATGTGACTAAGCCAAGAAAACAGTATCATATCCTAGAATATACTTAAATAAAATACTGTATAACGATTCTAAATATAGTTAGAAAAAATCACTGTATTGCTTATTATTTTATTTAATTATTATATTAATATTGATTGCAACGAAATATTTCATAATTTTATTTTGAGTTATTAACTTCTTTTTTTTTCCTTTCTTCTTCGCTTTGGATCAAAAAATAGAAGATTGGGGTGAATCAAAAATCCAAAGGAGGTTCATGGCCAAGGGTAAAGATGTTCGAGTAACGATTATTTTGGAATGTATCAGTTGTGTTCGAAATAGTGTTATTAAGGAATCAACAGGCATTTTCAAATATATCACTCAAAAGAATTGACACAATACGCCCAATCGATTAGCATTGAGGAAATTTTGTCCCCATTGTTACAAACATACAATTCACGGGGAGATAAAGAAATAGATCGAATCGAGTCTTTGTATGTCAACCTTCCAAGGAACATGAAAAAAAAATGACATTAGGTGTATTACATATATTTATATATAAACTATAAACAAATAAATAAATATAAACAATGCAAATCCTATTTATTAATTATATATATAAATCATTTTTGATCCAATCGAAATAGGATTTTCGATTAGAACTAAGGAATAAACAAATCATGAATAAATCCAAATGACTCTTTCCTAAATCCAAGCAATCTTTTCGTAGGCGTTTGCCCCCGATCCAATCGGGGGATTGAATTGATTATAGAAACATGAGTTTAATTAGTCAATTTATTAGTGAACAAGGAAAAATATTATCTAGACGGGTGAATAGATTAACCATAAAATAACAACGATTAATTACTATTGCTATAAAACAAGCTCATATTTTATCCTTATTACCTTTTCTTAATAATGAGAAACAATTTGAACGAAGTGAGTTGATCACTAGAACTATCGGTCTTAGAACCAGAAAAAAATAGGCTTATTCTTCAATTGAATAAAAATTTCAATCCGAACTCAAAGGCAGATTAATGTTTTGTTCAAAAAATTCGAGAATCAAAATTTGACTGTTGTGTCTGTTGTAAGAAATGAGTAAATAAATGAAAGAATCATCAAAGAAGAATGAGAAGAAGAATATTTTTTTTTATTGAGCATATCTGCTTATTTTGTTTTGATGACTTTATATTTTATCATACTAATTTCTAATCTGCCTTCCTCGAGCCAATTCTATCGAGAACTCCATTTAAAACATTCGAGTGGATTCCTTCTAATCTTCTTATTTATGATCTCATTGAAAATGGTATAAAGACAACTCCTATTTTATATAGCTATTTGTGCAAGTATTTTACAATTAAGAAGCAACTGCTTCTTGTACAGATTTTGTATCAATATATTATACCTATGGGATACCCCCTTTCTGCGAATTCCTGCATTTATTTGAGTGATCCATAAACGATAAAAATCTTTTTTATTGTTCTACCCCTATCTCAATAAGCCGAAACCAAAGCTCTTATTCTCTGTTGAGTAATAGTTTGAGTAAGTCATAAATGAGCCCCTCGAAAGCTTAATGCAAATAAACGAATTTTTGTTTTACGTTTTCGAGCTATATGTTCGCGTTTAATCTTGGTCATTGAATAAATGAAACTTTAATGAATAACTAATTTTTTCTTTCAGTTATTCTTTTCCCCTTTACTGGTCTATTAATAACAAAATGGATTCCTCCAATGTATAAAATAAAAATTCCAATTTGCTACTCTAACCTTGCCCCCCCTCCCAACAATTTTTTTCTTTTTCTTTTCTAGGTATCTCACCTAGAAATAAGAAATTTTATTGATACTTGGTATCAAAAAAAGCATAATAACTAAAAAAAAGTAGTAAATAAAAATGATAAATAAATAGTGGGTTCCATCGTTTCTATGGTTACTTCTTAAACGATGAGTCGTCTCTATACATCGGAGCTCCTTCCTTCAATTAATCAATATTATTGGTAACTTGTACAGTTCACACTCTTTGGCTTTACCCATGAATTTTTCAGTAATAGGTCTTGTCTTTCACAACGAGTTCTACTTTATATAATAACGGTATTTCATTATGAGGATTAGTTGGGTAGCTGACCTTGTGAGTCCGTTCTTGCAAGAGTAGAAGCAGAATCTTTCTATTTAAATAACATAGGATTTCCCCCGTGTAATGGATAACTGTTTGTTAACAATAGGGGATTATTACTCTTAAATTAAGGTGTTGGATTTGCACCAATGGAAACCATAAGTTCCATATACAATAGAAGGATATGATAGATCCATCTTTTTTAGAGGGTGAATGGAGTTCCTCCATTCTATTTTATTCACTGGTACTGATCATTGATACTGAAAAAAAGTTTACTTTCTTTTGTTTTAGCCTATGATCTGAACGAGTCAAACATACACCCTAGTACACGTTCCTCGGTGGTGAGGACATCCCCGAAGCATGGGGGATTTCGTGACATTTCTGATTGGTTGTCTTGCATTTCTAATAAGTTGTTTAATAGTTGGCATGCTGAATCATATGCATAATGGGCTGGTTTAGATTGATCCTAACTGCATGATTCTGAATTATAATTACTTCTATTAAATATTATATTAAATGTTCAATAGAATATTTAATAAAATATTAAACTAAACTAAAGCTTTAAATAAAATCTTTAATTTTGGATTTGCATGAAATCACTACTATTTTTTGTTGAACCACTGAAATATCAAAAAATTGCATGAGCTTGAGCTTCTGTTGCTGTCCTAAAAACATCCCTTTCCGTGTCTTCAAATATAACCCATAAGGGCTTGCCTGTTCTTTGTACATAAACCCTTGTAAGTGTTTCGCGAAGTTTTAATAGTTCTTCTGCTTCCAAGATAAATTCTCCCATTTGTGCCACATAAGAAGAACTAATAGGTTGATGGATCATTACCCTGATGATATAACATAATAAATCTTTCTTCTATCTCGCATGCTGAGGCGAGGAGACGAGATAAGAAATAATAAGAACAAAAAGAGAGAATTGAGCAACCTTACAAGCATTTTTTGTGCATTGCATATGGCTCTATAATGGAATTCACATTTTTTACCTTTCCTTTCATCGAAGAAAGAGAAAAAATAGGGTTTATTGGACCCAGATTAATAAATGATCTAATTACCACCCTTCTTCTTTTCGAAAGAGTTAAAAAAATACTATGATGGTCCCATTGCTTTATATATTTATTTTATTTATTTTGTCTATGATTCAGCAATCGCAAAGCTTTTTTTTTTTTGTACTTTTCATAACATAAATATTCTTAATAGCCTTCCGGTATGAAAAAAGGTTTGTGACGCTGAAATGGGCCCAGATAGCTAAGATAAAATTGGAAATCCCCTTTATCTCATACTACTCTTTTGATACATAGTCTAATATTTTGAAAAAAAATTCATATCGAATTCGAAGTACCATGCTATTATTACTTATTAATTCATACGTCATATGGTGAAGGCATAGTCTTCTTTTTCTCGCAAATAAAAAACTCATTGGCGCTAAGCGTGAGGGAGTGCTAGATGTTTGGTAATTTTTCCTCCGACTACGATAAAAGATCCCATTGAAGTGGCCAATCCCATGCATATTGTCTGTACATCTGGTTGTACAAATTGCATAGTATCATAAATAGCCACTCTGGGTGTTACCCATCTGCCAGGAGAGTTTATAAACAAATACAGATTTTTGGTATCATTTTCTATACTGAGATATACCATAACACCAATAAGTTAATTCGAGATCTCGCTATCAACCTCTTGGCCTAAAAAAAGTAATATTTCTTGATAAATTCGATTGATTAAGATAAAATCAAATTGTATCCCTTAGGAGCCGTATAGGCACCTTTTGATGCATACGGTTCAACAAAAATTACAAAAAAAAAAATAAAAAATCAATGTGTAGATTTCAGCCTTCTTTCTTTTTTCATAGCAGGCTTTTTATAACTTTTAATGAAGGCCTCCTTTTTTCTTCCATTTTTAAAGAAAGATGTGTTTTGACCCTTTGCCTATAATCAGAACACTAAGCTTATCAAACTAACTTCTCATTGATGTTTTTTTTTCCATCGAGATCCAATCCAAATTGCGATGTCATTTTCTTGTTCCTGAATAGGCTTCTTCAATTTTATATTCAATTTTTTTATGTTTATGCTTTACTCTGAGTAAATATCTGCCCGATTTTGATTTGCACATGTAGGACAAATGAACAAAATACCACGTCTTTTCGCTACGGTTTTTTTTTTTCAATTCATTTTTTTCATGTCTTCCGCCAAATATTCAACGTATTAATCATATTATTCGATTGATTGACAGTTTGAAATCGTTCCTATTTAGAATTTTTTTTACAAAGAGAATCATTTATGATATAAGCGATAATCATAGATATATTACCAATTGGGTTTTTGCTAAATGGAGTCTGGATTCTTCATTTTATTGGTCCAACCAAGTCAACCATAAATCATTCTAATTGAAAATATTAATCTGAATACCCCATAAAAAATGGATCTAATTACACTTCATTGCACTTCACACTACAAATTTTTGATAATAAAATCAATATTTCTAGGCGAAATAGAGGATATCTCGACCGGGAGAGAGAATGGGGAAATCCCACATGGCCCAATATATCTGACAATATATCTGACAAGTCACATTATATGTCAACCCAAGATGCATCTTCCTCTGCAAGACTTTGAAAAGGTACTTTTGGAACACCAACAAGCATTAAATGAAAGAAAAAAGAATTAAGTACGCTGTTTCACTTTGATGTGGGAGTGTAACAATGGGGTTATTATCTTAATAATATTGGCCTTTATCATACTTTATTTGTTCTATTTTATACATAGATTGAATAAGATCATAAAATATAAAATAAAAAAGAAAATAAAGGTAAAGGAAGACATAATGAATAAAAATAAAGGAATTTTTTTTGTAAATAGGTCCTTTGAATGATGAACAAATATAGATATATTCGTTCATAGAAAATAGGGTTAACCCCCATTGCATATTGGTACTTATCGGATATAAAATAGATCTACTTCTCTTTTTTCCTATAAATCAAATTATTCCATTATTACTAAAAATATAGAATAAATATTAATTCTTTCTCCAAAATAATCCGTTGAAAGGGAGAATGTCGATAGCATAGTTTTTCTCTAATGCAATAAAGTTACATAGTGTTTATTTTTCATTGATAAAAGGGTATTTCCATGGGTTTGCCTTGGTAATCTGTTCAAACCGTCGTATGGAATGATCTCGACCATTTACTTTCTGTTCATATAATGCATATAGCTCTGGTTGCTGGTTGGGCCCTATATGAATTAGCAGTTTTTGATCCCTCTAACCCCGTTCTTGATCCAATGTGGAGACAAGGTATGTTCATTATAACCTTCATGACTCGTTTAGGAATAACCAATTCATGAGGTGGTTGGAGTATTACAAGAGGGACTATAAGGAATCCGGGTATTTGGAGTTACGAAGGTGTAGCCAAAGCACATATCATGTTTTCTGGCTTGTGCTTCTTAGTAGTTAGTTGGCATTGGGTGTATTGGGATCTAAAAATATGTTGTGATGAATGTACATGAAAATATTTTTTGGATTTGCCCAAGATCTTTGGAATTCATTTATTTCTTTGAGGAGTGGCTTGTTTTGGTTTTGGCGCATTTCATGTAACAGGATTATATGGTCCTATAATATGGGTGTCTGACCCTTGTGGACTAAGCAAAAAGGTGCAATCTGTAAATCCAGTGTGGGGCGTAGAAGGTTTTGATCCTTTTGTTCCGAGAGGAATAACCTCTCATCATATTGCAGTAGGGACATTGGGCATACTAGTGGGCTTATTCCATCTTAGTGTCCGTCCACCCCAATATCTATACAAAAGATTACGTATGGGCAATATTGAAACTGTCTTTTCCAGCAGTATCATGGTTATCTTTTTTGCAGCTTTTGTTGTTGCTGGAACTATGTGGTATGGTTCAGCAACTACCATCATCGAATTATTTAGTCCTACTTGTTATCAATAGGATCAAGGATACTTCCAACAAGAAATATATCGAAGAGTTAATGCTTGGCTAGCCAAAAATCAAAGTTTATCACAAGCTTGATCTAAAATTCTTAAAAATTTTACTTTTTATGATTACATTGGCAATAATCCAGCGAAAAGGAGATTATTCAAAGCGAGCTCAATGGACAATGGGGATGGAATAACTATTGGGTGGTTAGGACACCCTATCTTTATAGATAAGGAAGGGCGTGAACCTTTTGTATGTCGTTTGCCTACTTTTTTTTGAAAAATTTTCGGTTGTTTTGGTAGACAGAGACAAAATTATTAGAGTGGATATTCTTTTTAGAAAGGTAGAATCGAAATATAGTGTCAAACAAGTAGGCATAACTGTTGAGTTCTATGGTCGCGAACTCAATGGAGTGAGTTATAGTGATCCCGTGACTGCGAAAAAATATGCTAAATGCACTCAATTAGGTGAAAATTTTGAATTAGATCATGCTACTTTGAAATTTGATGGTGTTTTTCGTAGCAGCCTAAGGGGTTGGTTTAATTTTGGGCATGCTTCATTTGCTCTACTCTTCTTCTTCGAGCACATTTGGCACGGTGCTAGAAACCTGTTCAGAGATGTTTTTGCTAGTATTGATCTAGATTTGGATGCTCAAGTGGAATTTCGAACATTCTAAAAAAATTAGAGATCTAACTACAACAAGATAAGTAATCTGATGCAACATTGCTTTGTTATTTTTTGCTTCTATTTTCTGTTCGCGATTTGGTCTAGGGTAATGAAGAAATCTTGATTTAAATTGCTACCTTTTCTTTGACTCTTATTCTTTCTTGATCTGAAGAATCATCCTAGATAAGCAAAACAGGTATGGAAGCTATAATTGTAAACCACGATCGAATTTATGGAAGCATTGGTTTATACATTCTTCTTAGTATCGACTTTAGGTATAATTTTTTTCGCTATCTTTTTCTGAAACTGCCTAAAGTTCTAACTAAAAAAATGAAATAATTTTTCATTATCTCAATTAACATAATCAGCCTCCCAATATTAGGAGGCTGATTACTTCAACTAGTCCCCGTGTTCCTCGAATAGATCTCTTAGCTGTTGGGAGGGTTGCCCAAAGCCAGTACATAGGGCATACCCAGTAAAACTTACAAGTAACCAAGATATAGAAATGGCGACTAGGGTTGCTATTTCCATTATTATATAATTTCAAGACCACAATGGATCTATGCTAAGATCGTCTATTTATAACGGAATGGTATACAAACTCAACAAATCTTAATGAATAAAAAATAAGATTTATGGCTACATAAACTGTTGAGGGTAGTTCTAGATCTGGGCCAAGACGAACTATCGAAAGGGATTTATTGAAACCATTGAATTCAGAATATGGTAAAGTAGCTCCTGGATGGGGAACAACTCCTTTAATGGGTGTTGCAATGGCTCTATTTGCGATATTCCTATCTATTATTATGGATATTTATAATTCTTCCATTTTATGGATGGAATTTCAATGAATTAGACTCACAAGAACCACGAAGTCTTAGCCTTTTCAATACAAAAAGTGAAGTAAAGCATTTAGGTCTCGAATTTTTAACCTATTCTATTTTGGTAGTTCGACCGCGAAATTTCTTTTTGTATTGTATTTTCAAAATATAAGTGTGTGACTTGTTATAATTTATCCTATTGATATTACAGAGAATGGGTCTATCATCGTGATAAAGATGGTTTTACCTCATCGGATATTCATTCTAGTTCTGAAGCATGAAATTTATGAAATAGAACATGAAGTATTCAAACTATGATTCATACTTAATATTCAGACCTCGTAGCCGGACTCTTTTCCAAAGAAAAGTTATATATTAGAAATAGACATTGAATGATTTTTCATCTTTCAAACTTTGTTTATGCTTATTTTGATCAAAGGACAAGCCCTTCTTTGTATTTTATTTTTTTAGTTATTATATATATTCTATTCATTGAATAAGTGATGATCCAAGGGTTCTTACTCAGGGAATCTTTGGATTTTGAAGGTTTTATTGAATCATCGTGGTTCTAGTGTGAATTTGAGGTTTCAATTGATTCATAGGGTCTTAACACGAGAATTCATATCAATAATAAAGAAAACAAGAATAAAAAAAGCCACATTACATACAAATACCAAATAAAAAAAAAGAAATAGGTAATATAGAAGATTCAAGAGGCCAGTAACGATCAACACAAGATAAAGACGAATGATTGACTTGATTTTTTAGCATTTAACCACAAAAAGGGCTTTCATATTTTTTCGCATCTTCAAATAATATTGAATGAGAGAATTAAGAGGTTTTAAACTTTCTATTACATATCCGTTTCAAGTAGTATTTAAGTGTTTTTGTTTGAGCTGTATGAGATGAAATTCTCATATACAGTTCTTGGAAGGGGAGTCCCTTAATGTACCTATCTCAATAAAGTCTATGATTGGTTTGAAGAACGTCTTGAGATTTAGGTGATTGCAGATGATAGAACTAATAAATACGTTCATCCTCATGTCAACATATTTTATTGTCTAGAAGGAATTACAGTTACTTGTTTTTTAGTACAAGTAGCTACGGGATTTACTATGACTTTTTACTATCGTCCGATCATTACTGAGGCTTTTGCTTCTATTCAATACATAATGACTGAAGCTAACTTTGGTTGGTTAATCCAATCAGTTCATTAATGGTCGGCAAGCATGATGGTCCTAATGATCATCCTGCACGTATTTTGTGTATATCTCACTGGTTGTTTTAAAAAACCTTGCGAATTGACTTGGGTCGTCTTTGGTAGAGTTATTAAGTGGAAGTGCTAGTATGGGACAATCAATTTTAACCCATTTTTATAGTTTACACACTTTTGTATTACCTCTTTTCACTACCGTATTTATGTTAATGCATTTTCTAATGATATGTAAGCAAGGTATTTCTGGTCCTTTATAGAGAATGTAGATCATAGATATTTATAATCAATTATTTATCTTATTACTTGGGGAAGGAAGAATAGTTTTTCATTGCTACAAATATGAATTATTGAAAAAAATAATAAGAAATGTATTTGGATATTTCCCTTCAACTCCACAGTATTATTTATTTGACATGAATAGTTGAAGGGAATTTTATAAAGAGAAAATGGATTATGGGAGTGTGTGACTTAAACTATTGATTGGGCCATGCAGAAATATGCCTTTATCTGCTACATTGGAATTCACAACCAAATGTGTCTTTGTTCTAACCACTATGTAAGCCCCATACAGAGGCTAGGCTGGTTCACTTGAAGAGAATCTTTTCTATGATCAGACTCAAGATGTTGTGCGTGAATAGGCTCCATAAGATCTAGTAGAATAAGTCATGTGGCATAATTCAGATTATGTTTATAGCTATTTTTTACTTACTTAATATAATCATTAATAATTGTAAATGCATTCATTTCCTTTGCATCAACCGAATTATGATACTATCGGAGTGAAACAAGAGATCTAAAGAAGAGTAAAGGCTAGACTATATTAGTAACAAGTAAACCCTTTGTATGTGAAAAATCTCAATATATTATGGGGATTAAGGGTGAATCGCAAGGTCCGAGACGACCCAGAAAGCACTTAATCATGATCAATTTTGTAAGCTGACTTGGGTATTGAGCATTTTAAGAATTGAGTTCCTCACAATGGATAGTTGCAACAACTTCTTAAAAAGGAATCGGGTAAATTTTTTCATACATATGGAATCATTCATATATGTGTGGATAACATACAGATTTTATAACATATACATTTATTTTATTTTATTCATTTAGTTTGGTTGATTCTTGCTTAAGCCATATGATGAAAAATTATCATGTTCGGTTCCTTCGGGAGATGGATCGATAAGAATTCACCTATCCTAATAACAAAAAAACCTGACTTGAATGATCCTGTATTAAGAGCTAAATTAGCTAAAGGTATGCGTCATAATTATTATGGGGAGCCCGCATGGCCCAATGATCTTTTATATATTTTTCCAGTAGTAATTCTCAGTACTATTGCTTGTAACGTAGGCTTAGAGGTTTTAAAACCATCAATGATTGGTGAACCCGCATATCCATTTGTAACTCCTTTGAAAATATTACTTGAATGGTATTTCTTTCCCGTATATCAAATACTTCGTACAGTACCCAACAAGTTATTGGGTGTTCTTTTAATGATTCTAGTACTTGCGAGATTATTAACAATACCTTTTTTGGAAAGTGTTAATAAGTTCCAAAATCTGTTTCGTCGTCTAATAGCGACAACCGTCTTTTTGATTGTCACGGTGGTAGCCTTGTGATTGGTATTGGGGCAACATTGTCGATTGATAAATCCCTAAGTTTAGGTCTTTTTTAATTAAATTGATTCAATTGTAAAATAAGACGACGGGAGTATCTAGGGAGTAGTCACTTCAAAGCGAATTCTCCCTAGATATATCTATTTAATAAAATTTTAGTCCGAATAGAATATATGGATTGTGCTGAAGGTTCAAAACTCATTTCATCTTTTTTTTTTTGTTATTTAGAAAATAATAAAAAGAGGAAGTAAATCTAATGGATTTAAATTTAAAACATATTTTTCGATAAAATCATTTCGAAATGCTTTTTCTATTTCTTTTTTAGAATGCTTAATATCTGTTTTACATCTTCTATGCGAAAATCTTCAATTTCATAAGGTCTTTTTAACTCTTATTTAAAAGGTCCAATAATGTATGTATATTGGACTTTTTGAGACAATTATAGATTCTGGGAGGCAATTTTGATTAGTCAATAAAAATATATTGAAATGCTATTTTTTTTCTTTTTTCTTAGTTTAGCCAATCTATCATGAAAAGGGAAAAAGTTAAAGTAACCTTATATTGATTGTTCTCTAGATAGAACTTTTTTTCTTCCGCATGTAGAAAAGGAATAAATAAATTAATCAAATTTCGGGAGGCTTCATGAAGTGCTTCTTTAAGAGTTAAGCTTCCATTTGTCCATATTTCTAGAAAATGTATCTCTTGTTTTTCATTCCCAGTCCCACAAGAATGAATACTATGATTCTCATTTTGAACAGGCATGAATACAACATCTATAAGATAACTTCCGTCTTGAAAGTTGTTTGGCGTTTTTATACCATATCCTCGATTTTTCTCGATTTGTAATCCAATACACAAATCAATTGGTTCTGTTAGGCTACCTATATACTGTGCATTATCAATGATTTCCATAGAGGGTGGAAAATAATGTCTTGAGTAGTTAAAAATCGAGGACCTTTGACACAAATAAACACGTCGCAAGTTCCATACAGATTACTTCTTAATACAATCTCTTTCAAATTCATTAAAATTTCATGTACTGATTCTTGAATACCTACTATGGTAGAATATTCATGTGGTATTTTCTTAGATTTTGCACGTGTAATACAGGTTCCTTCTGTTTCTCCAAGCAAAGCTCTTCGTATCGTAATGCCTATTGTGTTGGCTTGACCTTTCATAAGTGGAGACAGAATAAAGTGTCCATAATAAAGATGCTTACTGTCTGCTCTTGGTTCAACACACTTCCACTGTAGTGTCCGAGTAGATACTTTTACTTTCTTTCGAACGATAATAATATTGTTTGATCATATCATTGAATCATTTATTTCTCTTGAAATCTTTTCAGTTTTTATTTTTATTTTTTACACACGTATTTTTTAGAAGGTCTATAACCATTATGTGGCATAGGGGTTACATCCAGTACCAAACTTAATAGTATACCACTTCTACGAATAGCTCATAATGCTGCATCTTTTTCGAGCCCAGGGCCTTTTATCATGACTTCGGCTCGTTGCATGCCTTAATCCATTACTACTCGAATAATATTTCCCGCTACAGTTTGAGCAGCAAAAGGCATCCCTCTTTTTGTGCCTCTGAATCCACAAGTATCAGTAGAGGACCAAGAAATCACCCGACGCTGTACATCCGTAACAGTCACAATGGTATTGTTGCAACTTGCTTGAACATGAATAATTCCCTTTGGTATTCTACATGCATTTTTACGAAAACCACTACGTCCATTCTTATGTGAACTAACGCTTGGTATAGGCTTTGCCATATTTTATCATTTCATAAAGATAAGTCAGAGATATATGGACATATCCACTTCATGTCAAAATGGATCCTCTTTTTTTTTTGTTTTTTATTTGTTCATCAGTTCTTTTAAGAAAGTCTCTTTTAGAAAGATTATCATTGTCTTTGTTTATGTCTCGGGTTGGGATAAATTACTATAATTCGTCCCCTTCTATGGATTAGTTGACACTTTTCATAAATTTTATGAACAAAAGCCCTTATTTTCATAGTTGTTATTCCTTAACTTAATTTTGAATCTACTTATTGAAAGAAAATAAGTTTCTTGAAAATTGAATTGTACCCTCATGAAAGGAATGTTGAAGTTGAAAAAACCATCTAATCATTTGAATTCTTGTTGCAAAGTCTATAAGTTATATGCCCCCTCGTTTAATCATAAGGACTTACTTCAATTTTTATTTTACTTTATTTCCCCTTAGTATACGTGTAAAACTATGTCGGATCCTTCCTAAAAGATAACTTAGAATCAGATCTTCATTAAACCCGGAGCATGCCATTGGGAAGTGATTCAGTAATTAAACCTTCACCTTTTTGTTCTTTCATTCTAGGTAAAACTATCAATTAGTATCGGGGGAGTGATATTAGACAACCTGTCTTTTTTTTGCACAAATGGGAAGTTAAAGATACAATTCGGATATCAGAAAGGCGACCATATAAAACATAAGATTTCTCTTCCAATTCCCTTTCGTCGAGCCTCTTGGTCTGTCATTATACCTCGAGAAGTATAAAGGATTACAATCCCCATCCTACCTAAAATTCTCAAAATTCGTTGATAGTTAGAATAGATTCGTAGACCAGGTCGACTGATCTGTTTTAAATTCAAAATAGTTCTATATGGCTCTTTCCTATTTCATTTATGTCATAGGGTTAAGATTAAAAAAAAATTCTTGTTTTCCCGATGTTTCCTTAAGTTTTCAATAAAACCTTCTTGTAAAAGTATTTTAACAATGTTTTCAGTGATGTTAGCAGATGTTATCCGAAGCATTCCTTTTCTATTCATCTCAACATTTCGTATAGAGGTTATTATATTAACAATAGTGTCCCTACCCATGATAAAGTAAAATTATTCTTGCTCCCGAATTTTGATATAATCAAAATGTTTTTTTAATATTATATATATATATATATATTATATATTATATTAAATTAATATATGAATTTAATTTTTCTGCAAGTACAAGTATTATCTATTATTATATAATAATTATATTAAGGGTATATACATGAAGGGTAGATGCGTGAGACACAATCTACTAATTAATCTATTTGATTTAAATCCTATAATTATATTCAGGTCTCATCTTATAATATCTTAGGAGCTAACGAAACTATTTTAGTGAAATTTAACTGTCTCAATTCCCGGGGGATAGGACCAAACACTTAAGTTCCTTTTGGATTTCTTTCTTGATTAATAACAACTATGGCATTGTCATCATATCGTATTATCATCCCATTGTTACGTTTGAGTTCTTTACAAGTACGTACAATTACAGCTCTGATCACTTCTGATCTTTCTAAAGGCGTATTTGGTACTGCTTCCTTGATCACAACAGCAACAACGTCACCAATATGAGCATATCGATGATTATTAGCTCATGTGATTCGAATACACATCAATTCTCGGGCCCCACTATTGTTTGCTACATTTAAATGGATCTAAGGTTGAATCATATCATTTTTTTTAATCTGTTCTTTGGATAGAGTAAAAAAAGAAATATTATTCATCAAAAAAAAAAAAAGAAAATCTACAATTTTTTTATCCCTAAGATGTCTTTTTGTTGTGATTCCACATTCCTATTCCGAAATGATGAATTGCATTTTTATAGGCATTTTGGAAGCTGTTATTAAAATAGCCCTTCTGGCTATATTTTCGGCTACTCCTCCCATTTCATAAAGTATTCTACCTAGTTTAACGACAGCTACCCAATATTCAAGAGATCCTTTCCCCGAACCCATATGTGTTTTCGTAGGTCTTACTGTAACCGGTTTGTCTGGAAATATACGTACCCATATTTTTCCACCATGGTGTGTATTTCATGTCATTGTTCATCGTCATGTTTCTATTTGTCTAGATGTGATCCAAGTGGGTTCAAGTGCTTAAAGAGCATATCTACTGAAACAAATACGATTACCTCGATAAGATATTCATCGCCCTGTTTCTATATGTCTAGAAGTTGTTTACAGAATTTGGTTCTTTTGGGGTTATAGTTGATGGTTGTTTCTAAATTCCATCTCTACTACAGAACTAGACATGATAGTTTCTTCTCATCCAGCTCCTTGCGAATGAAAGGACAAAAAAAGATTTATTAAGATATACATGTAGTTAATGAATAATAGACTCAATCATGGGATTCTTTGAGATTTCATCTAATCTATTTTAAATTTCTATATCTTTTTTGGAAATATAATTCATCTTGAATTCTATTTATAGGTAATGTAATGTCGAATGTCATTTTTGTTGGAGTTATAGTCTTATAACGAATCCTTATTTTGTTTTGCCCTTTTTTATCATATTGGATCAACCAAAATTTATCAATCCAATAAAATCAACTTTTCACCGGCGAATATTTACTCTTTCAATATCTATTTCAGTTTTAGGGCTAGCCCATGACTTTTCAAAATTAGAATAAGAATAGATGAATTGGTTTCTAGTTTGTTCCGCCATCCCACCCAATGAATCATTAGGATTCCTTTTCAATAGAATCTTTTGCATTCATAAGTTCCGTCATTCCCATCACTTCTTGATCAATGTTTAGGTCTGCATTCTACAATAGAGCCCCTAATGAAATTTTTTAATTTATTCTTGAGTCAATCTTCTCAGTTTTTATTGACTCAAGGCTCTTTTCTTTTTTTTTGTTCTGTGAACAAATTTATCTAATTATGCATGAATTTATATTATTGCTTTATTACATTGCCTTTTCTTTTATGAGATGATTTCATAGATCTTCCATATTGGAATCATATATCATTGATATTTCTTTTTTTCCCTTTCTCTCATACTTCCATTTATTTGCATACTTTTCTATTCTACTTCACAACTTATAATTAAATAGATTTTTATTTTATTTTTTATGCAAAAAAATTCAGTTGCTACAATCATATGACTAATATATCTTACCTTGACTGCTTCTTTGGATCTAGATAATGCGAAGCAATAAGTTGGTTATTAGATGGAGCTTCAATGGTAGCTAGGTCTAAACAGAAGTTATTAGATTACGTTCATGCATAACTTTCATACTAAGATTAGCACGGTTAATAATATCAGCCCAAGTATTAATTACATGACCTTAACTATCAATTACAGATGGGATGAAATTGAAACCATTTAGGTTGAAAGCCATAGTGCTAATACCTAAAGTAGTGCACCAGATACCTATTACAGGCCAAGCCACTAAAAGGAAATGTAAAGAACTAGAGTTATTGAAACTAGCATATTGGAAGATCAATCGGCAAAAATAACCATAAGCAGCTACGATATTATAAGTTTCTTCTTGACCGAATCTGTAACCTTCATTAGTAGATTCATTTTCTGTGGTTTCCTTGATCAAACTAGAAGTTACCAAGGAACCATACATAGCATTGAATAGGGAGCCGCCGAATACACCAGCTATGCCTAACATGTGAAATAGGTGCATAAGAATGTTGTACTCAGCTTGAAATATAATCATAAAGTTGAAAGTTCCAGAGATTCTTAGAGGCATACCATCAGAAAAGCTTCCTTGACCAATTGAATAGATTAAGAAAACAGCGATATCAGCTACAACATGAGCTGTATATGCAACAACAATCCAAGGGAACATACCCAGATGGAAACTAAGTTCCCACTCACGACCCATGTAACAAGCTACACCAAGTAAGAAGTGTTGAACAATTAGCTCATAAGGACTACTGTTATATAACCATTCATTAACGGACGCGGCTTCCCAAATCGGGTAAAAGTGTAAACCTATAGCTGCAGAAGTAGGAATAATGGCACTAGAAATAATATTGTTTCCATAAAGTAGAGATCTAGAGACAGCTTCGTGAATACCATCAATATCTACAGGAGGAGCTGCAATGAATGCGATAATAAAAATTGAAGTTGCAGTCAATAAGGTAGAGATTATCAAAACACCAAACCATCTAATGTAAAGACGATTTTCAGTGTTGGTATCCAGTTACAGAAGTGACCCCATAAGCTTTCGCTTTCACGTCTCTCTAAAATTGGATTAGAAATCAAGAAAAGAAAAAGAAAAAGTAAGTGGACCTAATCCATTAAATCATGACTATATCCACTATTCTTATATTAAAATTTGATAGACATGAAATTAGAACAATAGATCTTTTTTTATTTCATATTTCTTTGGTTGGAGTCTGCAAGAATTTGTCAATATTTTTGATTTAATCTTCTTGTTTCTAGATGTTCATAGGAATAAAAGAAATAAATTGAATTGAGATTCCCTTCCTCCATAAATGAACTGCACTCCTTCGTATACTTCAAGAGTCCATTGATGAGAAAAGGCTGAGGAAAGCTTGAACCCAATTCCTATAGTGATGAATATAAGCGCAATTGAAATTCCTAGGAAGTTATACATTTATGTATTGATAAGACCATTCACTATTTCTTAAAGCTCAATCTCTCCCTTAGATGAACCATATAGCCAAGAGAAACCATGAACCAGAATAAAAGAGCTTAACCCACCCATGAGCAAATATTTCATAGTAGCCTCTTTAGACCGTACATCTTTCTTAGTATATCTAGATAATAGGTAGGAGCATAAACTAAAACATTCTAGAGCTATAAAGATAATTATTAAATCGTTAGCACCACATAAAAACATTTCTCCTAGAGTAGCTATTAATACGAATAACAAAATCTCTGTTATAGCCATTTTTGTACATTCAATGTACTATACGGATTAAGGAATACAGAGAGTTAAATATAGTAAAACAAGAAATTAAAAGATTTCATTGAAATTGTTAGTTTGGAAATTTTCTGAAAAGCTAATCATAGGTTCTTCTCTCCATCGGAACAATATGGCCGTTGTGCTTATTATTAAACTTGTTGAAGAGATGAAATACAACCAAGGTATATTTTTTTGATCAGAGGTTGAATCGATCATCAGAAGAAGAATTAGGCCAAAAATTACGATACATTCTGGGAAAATAAAACTTCCATCGAAGAAAAGCAAATGAAAGACATTCATAAAAATTCTCATAGAATCGAGAATAAAATTTTCATTCTATACATGCCAAATCATGAATTAGTAACTGCATCCAATCTCCAAATCCAAGAGCAACTGTTCATGGGCATTATGGAGAAATCCTTTACAAAAGAGATACGTTAGTTACATTTATATATGAAAAATTGAGATCTAGTCATATAAAACAAGGTCTTCCAAAAGTGGAACAAATGTTAGAAGTACGTTCAATTGATTCAATATTGATGAACCTAGAAAAGAGAGTTAAGGGTTGGAACAAGTGTATGACACGAATTCTTGGAATTCCTTGGGGATTCTTGATTGGTGCTAAGCTAACTATAGTGCAAAGTTGTATCTCTTTGGTTAATAAGATCTAAAAGGTTTATCGATCCCAAGGGATGCAGATCCATAATAGGCATATAAAAATTATTGTACATCAAATGACATCAAAAGTCTTAATTTCAGAAGAAGGAATGTCTAATATTTTTTTACCTAGAAAACTGATTGGATTATTACTAGCAAAACGAACAGGATGTGCTTTAGATGAAGCGATTTGTTATCGAGCCATCTTATTAGGAATAACAAGAGCATCTTTGAATACTCAAATTTTATATCCGAAGCAAATTTTAAAGAAACCTCTCGAGTTTTAGCAAAAGCCTAGAAGAGAACATTGTTCTAGGGGGGATGATCCCTGTGGGTACCGAATTCAAAGGATTAGTGCACTATTCAAGACCCAACATTCTTTTGGAAACAAAAAAAAAGAATTTATATTTATTCGAGAGGGAAATGAGAGATATTTTCTTCCACCATAGAGAATTATTTCACTCTTGCATTGCAAAGAATTTACATAATACATCCGAACGCCTTTTATAGGATTTAATGATTCCTAAGAGCAGATTCATGTTTTTAACTTAAACTATTTATTGTTTGCTGTAGTCATTTGATTTGTTAATTTGTTAACAGTAATAAAGATAATAACAAATAGAAAGTAATGGCTTAGATAATGTATAAACGGCCAATCTCTAGTAGAAGAGGAGGTTCTATCGAAATAATTATTTATTTCAGGGTACCTCTTTTTTCTTTTTTTGGTTGAAAAAAAAAAGAGGAAGTGTGAGGAGAAATGGCAAAAAGATATTGGAACATCAATTTGGAAGAGATGATAGAAGCAGGAGTTCATTTTGGTCATGGTACTAGAAAATGGAATCCTAGAATGGCACCTTATATCTCTACAAAGCATGAAGGTATTCATATTACAAATCTGACTAGAACTGCTCATTTTTTATCAAAACTTGTGATTTAGTGTTTGATGCAGCAAGTAGGGGAAAACAATTCTTAATTGTTGGGACCAAAAACAAAGCAGCTAATTCAATGGTGCGAGCTGTAATAAGGGCTCGATGTCATTATGTTAATAAAAAATGGCTCGGTGGTATGTCAACAAATTGGTCCACTACAAAAATGATACTTCATAAGTTTAGAGACTTGAGAGCAGAACAAAAGACAGGGAGGCTCAACCGTCTTCTGAAAAGAGATGCAGCTGTGTTGAAGAGACAATTATCTCACTTGTAAACATATCTAGGCGGAATTAAATACATGACGAGGTTGCCTAATATTATAATCATCATCGATCAACAAGAAGAATATACGGCTCTTCGAGAATGTATTACCTTAGAATTCCAACAATTTCTTTAATCGATACAAACTGTAATCTCGATCTCGCAGATATTTCCATTCCAGTAAATGATGACGCTATAACTTCAATTTGATTAATTCTTAACAAATTAGTATTCGCGATTTATGAGGGTCGTTCTAGCTATATACAAAATCCATGATTAATAATAAGACAATTTTTTTTGGGACTCCTTAGATTTATGGAATCGATTATTACTCCTAAACCACACAAAAGAAAAAGAGATAAAAATAACTGTGGATATTATGTGATTAGTTTAGTTGGTATCCAAAACCAAAATATACAATTCAAGTAGGTAAGTCAAAAAAGAGAGATGGTTGAATCAAAATAATTTAAGGTTCTTATTTTTCTGTCATGGGGCAATATGAATGTTATATCATGTTCTATCAACACACTAAAAGGATTATACAATCTATCTGGTGTAGAGATAGGCTAACATTTTTATTGGCAAATAAGAGGCTTACAAGTCCATACTCAAGTACTTATTACTTCTTAGGTTGTAATTGCTATCTTATTAGGTTTTGCCATTATAGCGGTTTGGGATCCACAAACCATTCCAACTAACGGCCAAAATGTCTTCGAATATGTTCTTGAATTCATTCGAGACATGAAAAAAACTCAAATCAGAAAAGAATATGGTCCATGGGTTCCCTTTATTAGAACTATGTTTTTATTTATTTTTGTTTCTAACTGGTAAGGTGCGCTTTTACCTTGGAAAATCATACAGTTACCTCATGGGGAGTTAGCCGCACCTACGAATGATATAAACACTATCATTGCTTTAACTTTGCTCACGTCAGTAGCATATTTCTATACGGGTCTTACCAAAAAGGGATTAGAATATTTCAATAAATACATTTAACCAACTCCAATTCTTTTACCCATTAACATCTTAGAAAATTTCACAAAACCCTCATCACTTAGTTTTTGACTTTTCGAAAATATATTAACCGATGAATTAGTAGTTCTTGTTCCTATTTCTTTAGTACCTTTAGTGGTTCCTATACCTGTGATGTTCCTTCGATTATTTACAAGCGGCATTCAAGCTCTTATTTTTGCAACTTTAGCTGCGGCTTATATAGGCGAATCTATGGAGGGTCATCATTGACTAGTTTTTGAAATAGTCTTTTTTCCCAATCAAATGTATGGATAATCTACTTAAGGAACATAAATACACAAATACGGTATATACGATCTAGAGTAATAGTAAAAAAGATTACGATATTAGGGAATTGTAATAAAAAAGGAAAGAGATCTAACAGATCTTTTTCCTAAAATTCTCGTTTGGTCCATTTATTTATGATGCCTACCTCCAATCAATATTCTCTTCATATTTATATTGTTTTGTTTATTCAATTTCAATCAAATTGAATATTAGGAGAAAATAATTTGAATAAGAATTCTTATGGTATCAATTTACGAAATGTGATTAAAAATGATTTAAAAAAAGATCTTTTTTAGCACGATGCTCGATTCCAATTTTAGTCGATTTCATTCAATTCAACGATTGACCAAAATAAAAGATTAATAAATAATAAATTAATTACATGAATTTAGCTCAATCAAATACTGATATTTATTTCTATGCAATGATTTGACCTAATGAATTCGCCCATTTAGATTGTATCCAATGATAAATAAAAGGAAGAGAAAAATTTACAAAAAAAGCAAGATTCATATAAAATGGGGTTGGTTGGGGGGGGGGGTAAAATTAGTTATATGTAATCTAATGTTTATAAGCCAATTCTTGTGGATGTTTCGAAGAAAAATTCTAGAATCCGATTTCATCTAAGATTCAAATAAGAATAGTTGGTTTACGCTATAGAAGAAACATATGTATATGTGATATTAGATATTGACTAGTTATATATGAACTAAAGATACATCTAATCCGCCTTACTATAGTGAATCTAGATAGGGATTCTAGTAAAAGTTCTTACCTTTCATCTTGACTGTGAATTGAATGAATAAAGAGATGAAATAAAGAAAAATAACGAATGATTCAAAGAATGGTTCACAAAAAAGAAATGGAAAAAAATTATATATATATATATGGATTCATAAAAATCTCGTGGATAGGAACTAAAAAAGAGATTCGAAGTAACTCTAATGGTTCAATAATATTATTACTTCAATTCGAAGTTCTGAGTTACTTTGGCTGGGTAAATCTTAGTGATGGAATAATGAAGTCATAATTCATTGGATGATTGTATCATTAACCATTTTTTTATTTTGGTGTGGGGAATTTATCATGAATCCACTGATTTCTGTCGCTTCCGTTATTACTGCTGGGTTGGCCTTTGAACTTGCTTCTATTGGACCTAGATTTGGTCAAGGTTTGCTACGGGCCAGCTGTCAAAAATATCGCGAGACAATCTGAGGTGGAAGGAAAAATACAAGGTACTTTCTTGCTAAGTTTGGCTTTTATGGAAGCTTTAACAATTTATGGACTGGTTGTAGCATTAGCACTTTTATTTGTGAATCTTTTTGTTTAATCTTATAAATCGAAAAAATCACGTATTTTTTTCTTATTTTATGGATGGGGACCTGCTCCTTGCTTTTTCGAATTATATCAAGATTTCACTCCTACAATTATTTATTCGTGGGGACAATAATCCATGGGAAAGACTAATTTGAGGATGAGGAATTAGCACACCGACTTACTTTCTTTCTTCCCCTTCTTATTCTTATTTCAAAGGAAACCTTTTTTAAAGGAATGTTAAAAAAACAAAAAGTATTTTAAAATTTACATGAGACTTGGTCTCAAATTCTAACTAAATTCTAATAAGTATTATTATTATTGATAATTTTTAATAAAAAATACATTTCTAAATAGAATAGATTTTTGACTCTGTTTAGAAATAGGTAAATTGAATTTAATTATTCAATTTATATTAAATAATTAAATAAATTATTAAATATAAAATTATAAAATATAAAAATATATAAAATATATAGAATAGAAATAGAAAAAATAAGCGACACAATACAAAAAAAAAACTCTTTTTTTTTAGGAAATTATATGAAAAATGTAACTGATTCTTTCCTTTCCTTGGGTCACTGGCCATCCATCGGGAGTTTCAGGTTTAATACCGATATTTTAGCAATAAATCTAATAAATCTAAGTGTAATGCTTGGCGTATTGATCTTTTTTGGAAATGGAGTGTGTGCGAGTTGTTTATTTCAAGAATAGGCTGGATCCACCCAATTGCACTTTAGAACTAAGAAGTGCACTATCTCATGAATTACTTCTAAATAAATTTTAAAACTCATATTTAAGAACCATAGCATTTCATAATTCATTGGTAAATCTACTTTACTTTGATTTTTTATCAACCAAAAATCTGGGATCATTAACATGGTTAAAGCTAAACCCTTTGAAGTCCAGATGCAGCATGGTACTGTTTCTACTACTATAGTTAAAATAGAAATATTTTCAAAATGAATCGTTAGAATTTTTTTTGATATAAAACACTCATGTCGACAAAATGATTTGAGCCTTTTATTTTTATTATGAATGAAAAAATGGGAATTTAAAACCCTTTTTTTCTAATATTGAATTAACGGCCTAGGCATAAAGTAAGAAGAATTCTTTGGAATTGAAAAAAAAAAACAACTTTGCTGACAATTATATATTTTTGGTTGGTCAAAAGAATCCTCCGAATATTTTAATCTTGGATTAGTGATCATCCTCGATATATATATATATATATGAATATGAATAAAGAAGAGAGGTAAAGGATAGGCTCATTACATTAAAAAAAAAAAAGGATATATGAATTACCCCCATAAGTATAAGTGATTGATGTAATTGAGCGTGAGAGCCAAATGAATCAAAAGATTCATGTTGGGTTCAGGAAGGGATCATGGAATTTTTTGAAATGAATCTAAAGATAATCCACTTTGATTAAGTGATTTATTAGATAATAAAACACAAAGGATCTTGAATACTATTCAAAATTCAGAAGAGCTACGTAGGGGGGCCATTGAACAGTTAGAAAAAGCTCGGGCTTGCTTATGTAAAGCAGAAATGGAGGCAGATCAGTTTCGAGTGAATGGATACTCTGAGATAGAATGAGAAAAATCGAATTTGATTAATTCAACTTATAAGACTTTGGAACAATTAGAAAATTACAAAAATGAAACCATTTTTTTTTTAACAACAAAGGGCAATTAATCAAGTCTAACAATGGGTTTTCCAATAAGATTTACAAGGAGCTATAGGAACTCTGAATTGTTGTTTGAGTAAGGAATTACATTTATGTACCATTAATGCTAATATTGGTATGTTTGGGCCGATGAAAGAAATAACTGATTAGTCCTTCATTTTTATTATAGGCATTATTATTTTTTTTTTTGCTTCAAAAAAGGAATTAGGAAATACTCATGGTAACCATTAGAGCTGACGAAATTAGTAATTCGTGAACATATTGAGCAATACAACAGAGAAGTAAAGATTGTAAATGCCAGTACCATACTTCAAGTAGGCGACAGCATCGCTCGTATTTATGGTCTTAATGAAGTAATGGCAAGTGAATTAGTAGATTTTGAAGAGGGTACAATAGGCATTGCCTTGAATTTAGAATCAAATAATGTTGGTGTTGTATTAATGGGTGACAGTTTGATGATACAAGAGGGAAGTTCTGTCAAAACAACCAAAAACATTGCTCAGATACCTGTGAGTGAGGCTTATTTAAGTCATGCTATAAATGCTCTGGCTAAATCTATTGATGGTCGAGGTGAGATTTCAGCTTCTGAATCTCAATTAATTGAATCTCCCACTCTAGGTATTATTTTAAGACGTTCTGTATATGAGCCTTTTCAAATAGGACTTATTGCTACTGATTCAATGATCCCTATAGGACGTGGGCAGTAAGAACTAATTATTGGGGACAGACAGATTGGTAAAATAGCAGCAGCCACAGATACAATTCTCAATCAACAAGGGCAAAATGTAATATATGTTTATGTAGTTATTGGTTAAAAAGCATATTCTGTGGCTCAGGTAGTGACCACTTTTTAGGAAAGAGGGGTGATGGAATACACTATTGTAGTAGTCGAAACGACGGATTCTATAGATACATTACAATATTTCGCGCCTTATACAGGAGCTGCTTTGGCTAAATATTTTATATATCGTGAACGACACACTTCAATCATTTATTATGATCCTTCCAAACAAGCACAGGCTTATCACCAAATGTCTCTTCTATTACGAAGACCACCTAGTCATGAAGCTTATCCAGGAGATGTTTTTTATTTGCATTCACGTCTTTTAGAAAGAGCCACTAAATCAAGCTTTCAGTTAGCTGAAGAAAGTATGACTGCTTTACCAATAATTGAGACGTAGTCGGGAGACGTTTTGGCTTGTATTCCTTCTAATGTAATTTCCATTACAGATGGACAAATATTCTTATTCGCTGATCCATTCAATGCTGGAATCAGACCTGCTATTAATGTAGGTATTTTTGTCTCCAGAGTTGGATCTGCAGCTCATATTAAAGCTATGAAACAAGTAGCTGGCAAATTAAAATTGGAATTGACTCAATTTTCCAAATTAGAAGCCTTTGCGCAATTTGCTTCTGATCTTGATAAAGCAACGTGAGTTACTTAAACAATCCCAATCAGCCCCTCTCACGGTGAAAGAACAGATAATGACCATTTATATCGAAATGAATTGTTATCTTGATTCATTTGAACTTGGACAGGTAAGGAAATTTCTCGTTGAGTTACGTACTTACTTAAAAACGAATAAACCTCAGTTCTAAGAAATCATGTCCTCTACCAAAACATTCACTGAAGAAGTAAAAGCCGTTTTGAAAGAAGCTATTCAGGAATAAATAGAACGTTTTCTACTTGAGGAACAATTATAAATAAATAAATAAAATCGATCATTCTTAATCTTTGTTCTTTAATTTAATTAATTTTTCATTTTCATTTAATAATGATATAAGTTTCTAAGTATTAAATAAGTATATATATATATATATATATAACATAAGTAAATATAACATAAGTAAGCATCTCTTATTCAAATCATTCAATATTTCTTTCTTAACATAGAAAAATATATTGCGTCCAATAGGATTTGAACCTATACTAAAGGTTTAGAAGACCTCTATCCTATCCATTAGACAATGGATGCTTTTCATTTCGATTTTTTTTTGCATTTGTTTTACTTTACTATCTTTTGTTCAGAAAAAATAAAGAATATGTGAGACAATTTTAGGAATTGTGTATTAATTCACTTTAATGAAGTGAATTAATACATATTCAAATAGATATTATCTCTATAATATAGAACAAGAATATAAAGCGAGTAGCATGAATCAAACCCGCATCATTAGCTTGGAAGGCTATGAGTTATATTTGACATCGATTCATCATTCTTAACATCTTTAATTCAAAATCGAACATGAAACTTTGGTTTCATTCGACTCCTTTATGGAAGATGGATAAATTCCCAGATATAATAAGACGAGAACGAAATAAAAATGCAACCCATAACATCTATGTTCACTTTTCTGTCTGAATGCATTCAATTCAAAACAATTTGCTTTATAAATGATCCCTCTAGAAGGGAGATTACAACAATTTTTCTAGTTACTTCATTCTCTATTTCTATTTAATAGAATCCTTAGAAAAAGTATTTTGTTTCCACCGAGCTAAAACAATATGTCGATGGATCCTTTTCTCATACTTATTCAATTGGAAATAGCAATCCAATTCAAAAATTATGTTTCGTAATTTCATAATCCAATTAATTTTTCAATTTATAATTGACTCTTGGATACAAATAACGAGAATGTATACTCTTCCTCAAATTTTTCATTGAAAGGTAAAGGATTAAATCCTTTTAAGAAATAAAGTTTTTGATCATAAGATGAACCAAATCAAAGGACCCCTTAACTATTAAAGCGGTTAATAAGATGAATCACACTTTTACCATTAAATTATACTCGCTATAATGCGATTATTGTATATAAAAGGACCTTTTGTCGAACAAGGTAATTGGACGTAATCAAAATAAAATAGAATCAAAAAAATATCTTGAAAATTACAGCATTGACGCGTTTTATAAAGAGACCTAATGAAATTAGTGAAAGATGGCTCATTTGAGTTATTTAATTTAATAACTAAATAAAATAAGGTCTTTTTTTTTTCTTTTTGTTGGAGGAATTTTGATAGATAGGGCTCAACAAAAAGACTTAGGTCATAGCATGAAAATGTATTAGCAAGAATTCATATTTCCCTTATTTTAATATATTTAAAGATATTTTTTATATTTAAAGAAATTTTTTAAGAAAAAATATAATAAAATTTCTTATAAAATAATTTATTATAAAATAAGTAATATAATATTAAATTTTAAAATAAAAAATATATTATTTTATTAATATATTATAATTAAGATTTTCTTTTATTTTAATAAATGTAAATAAAAAATTGAAATAAAAAAATAAATGACACTTTCATTCTTTATCATAAACACATTTTTTTTTAAATTTCAAATCAAAAAAACAGAATCATTTTAGCTATGATTCAGTGGTATGATTTGATTTGTTGTACAAAAAAAAAAGGCCCAGTTGGGTACTGACCAGGTCACGCTGTGGAAATAAAAAAAGACCCTTTTGGACGAGACAAAATCAAAGAGACAAAATCAAAATATCTCTTTAAGCCTTTTCTTTACCTAAATAGAATTTTTGATAAGAGTTATATATATAAAAATAAAAGTTATATTGTATATAATTAATAATCTATACAAAAAAAAGTAAAATATTAAAAAAGTAAAGAATGGCCCTTTTTTTTTTAAGCATTACTTTTTGTGTAATGTAAGATAGTAATTATCCTTTTTCAATTATGGGAGATGATTGAGTAGAATAAAGCATCGGATTGCTAATCTGTTGTATGAGTTATTCGTACCGAAGGTTCAAATCCCTCTCTTTCCATTTCTTTTTTGATGATGTGGAATAGAAAAAATCCTAATAACATTATAATATTTATAGAAATCAAGCAAGAAAACCCTTATTTTTTTATTCTTCACGTCCGAGATTATGTCCTGGATCATTAGATAGGCATCCGAAGATGAAGAGAGAAACAAAGAATATCACTATGGTGTAAACAAAGAGTTTGAGAGTAAGCATTACACAATCTCCAAGATCTTATCTATATTTGAAGAAAAAAAAGAATAGATTCTTTATTTTTGTACCACACATCCTATTTATTTTGAAATGAAGAAATGAAGCTATTTCGATAATTTTTATAAATTAAATCAAATAGAAAAGATTTGATTTTTTTGAGAATTCATTTATAAAAAGATAAGAGTTGAGTCTTTCCTATTACAAAATGTTTTTCATACCAACAATTAGGTATTGTGTTGTGGTAGACTCTAATAGGTTCTTTCAGTGAAAATAGGGGTTCAAAATAAGGAAATGGGATGATCCAGATTTATCACGTCTACCCAAAAATTTCAATGTTTGAATTGGGGGTTCGTTCATATTGTAAGACTTATTTGATCTTCTCAATTGTTAAATTTTTTTTCTTGAATAAATCATGAATTTTTTCAGGACAGTATTAAGGATCTCATTGAAAACTTATAGCAGATTGCCAAACAAAGGCTAAGAGAAAATATGGAAAAGGTGTTACTAGCATAACATCTACGATTGGATTCAAAAAAGCATAGGCTTTGGGTAATTTGGCGAATAAAAAACTACTCGAAAAAAGGCAAAATTAAATCAGATATAAATCAATTTGAATATATTAAGCATGTTCTTGTAGATAATTTGATTTGATTGAGTATTAATATGTTATTGATATAAGGTCTAAATAAAAAAAGGAAAGTAACATAAAGTAAAAATACTTCTTTGAACTCAGCTAATCAAAAATCCTTCCATTCTCACAAGAGAATAGAATAAATTATACTTTCACATAATATCTTAACTGAGTTATATGCAATGATCAATAAATTCGATTTTATTTCATATCTACACATGTCAAAATCCTAATACCAACCTAATCTATTTCAAATATATTTGGGTTGGAATTGACAAACAACCACTAACAATATTAGTCTTTATTAATGTTTAATAGAAATCTAAATGAGGCATAGCCAAGCGACAAGGCAATGGGTTTTGGTCCCGCTATTCGAAGGTTCGAATCCTTCCGTCCGAGAGCATAGAATAAATTTTATTCTTTTTGAACAACCTTCTGTTTAAGAGTAAAATATTGGAGAGAATGTGATTCTTGTTTCTAATTTTTCAGGATTCAGGGTGAAGAAAGATTTCTTTTTCACCACTTGAATCTAGTTCGAATAACATCTACCTGTGATCCGGTAAGGTGGAAACATAGGTTACAAGAGTTGGAATTCAAATATATATATATTATTAAATAAATAATTAAATCTATTTATTGATATAAATATGTATTTTTCATTCATACAATGAAATACAATGAAATAGGTATTAGATTTATACAATACAATATGGAATTTATTTGAATTCTTACTAAGACTTTTTCTTCATAAATTCTCCATCCCGTTCATATTTCATATACAAATAGATTGAAAAAGTATAGATTACTATGTACCGATCAAATAATGACTATTCATGACATAATTGAATCAATTACATACTAATATGTATCAATGGAATCTCATCATCTATACATAACAAATTGGTGTGGTATATTCATATCATAACATATGAACAGTAAGAACTAGCATTCTTATTAAGACTAGAACTCATAGGGAAGAAAATAGATTTATGGATGGAATCAAATATGCAGTATTTACAGACAAAAGTATTTGAATATGAAACTCTCCCTTTTTTCTCACATATAGATATAGACATATAAACATAAATAGAAAATAAAAGTAAATAAAAAAATTAAAATTTATTTCTTGATTCAACCCATGAAATGAAAAGATATACTATGGAGTTTTCTATTTAGCTAAAGGAAATATAACAAAGAAGATAATAAAGAAAAGAAAAATGAAAGAATAAAGTATAAAATAAAAATAGTTGATACTATAGAAATTTAATACACATAGAAATCAAAGGAATACAGAAAAATCTTTATTTTTCTCAATCTTACGTTACAAACAAGATCCAAGTGTACGATTAGTTGATGGAGCAAGAGGAGTAGGTTTGGGGATCAACCAGTACCGAGAGAAGGAATCCCTTCTTTAGTGAATTGAAGAGTTCTTTCAAAATGTTCATCTATCTGATTGATGAGTCATATGACAATTCATCATTGAGGTTCATATGATTATTAAGAAAAGAATAGGAAAGAATAAATGAATTGAGTTCATGAATTTACCTAAGGACCAATAAAATAAAAGATTTTTAGATTTGAAACTAATTAAATTATAAAAGTTAAATTTTATGGGGTAGTGCGCGAGAAATTAAATCATACATAAATGATCGAATTCTCGAATGCTCTGAAAATGCCATAACATAAGGTGTTCGAAAATGGTTGAAGTAGTTGAATAGGACCACTATGACTATAGCCCTTGGTAAATTTACCAAAGATGAAAATGATTTATTTGATATTATGGATGACTGGTTACGAAGAGACCGCTTCGTTTTTATGGGTTGGTTTGGTCTATTACTCTTTCCTTGTGCCAATTTTGCTTTAAGGGTTTGTTTCACAAGTACAACCTTTGTAACTTCATGGTATACTCATGGATTTGTCAGTTCTTATTTGGAAGGCTGCAATTTCTTAACCGCTGCAGTTTTTACTCCTGCTAATAGTTTAGCACATTCTTTGTTGTTACTATAAGGCCCTCAAGCATAAGGAGATTTTACTCGTTGGTGTCAATTAAGTGGTCTGTGGACTTTTGTTGCTCTCCATGATGCTTTTAGATTAATAGATTTCATGTTACGTCAATTTGACTTGCCTGATCTATTCAATTGCGACCTTATAATGCAATCTCATTCTCTACTCCAATTACTGTTTTTGTTTTTGTATTCATGTTTACCCACTAGGTCAATTTGGTTGGTTCTTTGCGCCTAGTTTTGGTGTAGAAGCTATTTTTCAATTCATCATCTTTTTCCAAGGGTTTCATAACTAGACATTGAACTCATTTCATATGACAAGAGTTGCCGGTGTATTAGGCGTTGCTGTGCTATGCGCTATTCATGGTGCTACCGTAGAAAATACATTATTTGAATATGGTGATGGTGCAAATACATTTCCTGCTTTTAACCCAACTCAAGCCGAAGAAACTTATTCAATGGTCACCACTAACCGTTTTTGGTCCTAAATCTTTGGGGTTGGTTTTTCTAATAAACGTTGGTTACATTTCTTTATGTTTTTTGTACTAGTAACTGGTTTATGGATGAGTGTTCTTGGAGTAGTCGGTCTGGCTCTAAACTTACGTGCCTATGACTTCATTTCCCAGGAAATTCATGCAACGGAAGATCCTGAATTTGAGACTTTCTACACCAAAAATATTCTTTTAAACGAAGGTATTCGTGCTTGGATGGCAACTCAAGTTCAGCCTCATGAAAACCTTATATTCCCTGAGGAGGTTCTACCATGTGGTAATGCTCTTTAATGGAACTTTAGCTTTAGCTGGTCTTGACCAAGAAACCACTGGTTTCACTTATGGGTCGAGAATGCCTGACTTATCAATTCATTTGGTAAATTATTAGGAGCTCGTATAGCCCATGCTGGATTAATCATATTCTGGGCCAGAGTAATGAACCTATTTGAAGTGGCTTATTTTGTACCAGAAAAGCCTTTGTATGAACAATGATTAATTTTACTTCCCCACCTAGCTACTCTAGGCTAAGGGGTAGGTCTTAAGAGAGAAGTTATAGACACCTTTCCATACTTTGTATCTGAAGTACTTCACTTAATCTCCTCCATTGTTTTGGACTTTGGTGATATTTATCATGCACTTCTGGGCCCTGAGACTCTCGAAGAATCTTTTCCATTTTTTGGTTATGTATGAAAAGATAGAGATAAAATGACCACAATTTTAGGTATTCACTTAATTTTGTTAGGTATAGGGGCTTTTCTTCTAGTATTCAAAGCTCTCTATTTTGGGGGCGTATATGATACCTAGGCTCCGGGGGGAAGGGGGATATGTAAGAAAAATTACCAACTTGACTCTTAACCCAATTGTTATATTTGGTTATTTACTAAAATTGCCCTTTGGGGGAGAAGGATGGATTGTTAGCATGGAAAATTTAGAAGATATAATTAAAGGGCATGTATGGTTAGGTTCCATTTGTATATTTGGTGGAATCTGGCATATCTTTACCAAACCTTTTGCATGGGCTCGCCATGTGCCTGTATGGTTTGGGGAGGCTTACTTGTTTTATAGTTTAGGTGCTTTATCTATTTTTGGTTTCATTGTATGTTACTTTGTTTGGTTCAATAATACTGCCTGTACTAGTGAGTTTTATGGGCCCACTGGACCAGAAGCTTCTCAACCTCAAGCATTTACTTTTCTAGTTAGAGACCAAAGTTTTGGAGCTAACGTGGGGTCCGCTCCAAGATCTACGGGTTTAGGTAAATATTTAATGCGTTCCCCTACTAGAGAAGTTGTTTTTGGAGGAGAAACTATGTGTTTTTGGGATTTGCGTGCTCCTTTGTTGGAATCTCCAAAGGGTCCCAATGGTTTGGACTTGAGTAGGTTGAAAAAGAAACATGCAACCTTGGCAAGAATGGCGTTCTGCGGAATATATGACTCATGCCCCTTTAGGTTCTTTAAATTCTGTGGGTGGCATAGCTACCAAGATCAATGCAGTCAATTATGTCTCTCCAAGAAGTTGGTTAGCTACCTCTCATTTTGTTCTAGGATTCTTCCTATTCGTAGGTCATTTATGGCATGCAAGAAGGGCTCGTGCTGCTGCAGCAGGATTTGAAAAAGGAATTGATTGTGATTTTGAACCTGTTCTTTCCATGACCCCTCTTAACTGAGATAGGAGATTCAATGCTTAAAGTAGGAATCAATTTGATTCCATCATACATATTGAAGGAATCGGGTCATACTTAAAAAGTATTCTTTTTTCCTTTCAACTTAATCTCATTTTTTCTGGCTCGGCTATCCCACCTAGCCGAGCCATTCTTCTTTATGATGCTAAGAAGCCAAGAAAAGCCAATAAAGAAAGAAATCTATTCATCAAGCATCGGGCAAAAGGAGAGAGAGGGATTTGAACCCTTGATAGTTCTTTGTTCTGAACTATACTGGTTTTCAAGACTAGAGCCATCAACCACTTGGCCATCTCTGCGAAAGATAATTTCTATTTTAATTTTTATTCCACCCAATAGAACATGGCCATATAAGTTAATACGATCACTATGTATAAAAGGGTACCAGGTGTGAATCTATAGGTCTATCTATTTGTAAATATAGATAAATGAGATGTGCAATCCGGCTTACCCCTTTGTGAAGTTAAAAAAAAAAATCACCCTTGACTTCATTTTCGAATAAAAGTGGTAAAAAAGTTGGAAGTAAGTCATATAGAATCAATGGATTCATGGTAAAATCCCTTTATCTCTATGCTGCATTTTATTAATATTAATATTTGATTTTTTAGTTGATAGGGGGTCAAATGGTATATTCTTTTGTTGGTAGCTTGGAGGATTAGAAATATGACTATTGCTTTCCAATTGGATGTTTTTGCATTAATTACTACTTCATCAATCTTACTGATTAGTGTACCCGTTGCATTTGCTTCTCTTGATGGTTGGTCGAGTAACAAAAAGGTTGTATTTTCTGGTACATCATTATTGATTGGATTAGTCTTTTTGGTGGGTATCCTTAATTCTTTTATCTCTTGAATCTATTCGTTTCAAATCAAAAAATGAAACTACCTCTCCCACAAATTTTTTCGTGCTATAAGACATATTCAAATTCAATATAACTGCAAAAAAAACTGCAAATAAATAAAACAAAAAAATTAGAGGGAGGGTTCAAACTTCTAGAACTTGAATGAAATATGAATGAATAATAAATAATAATAATTATTTATTTTTCAATATAATAAAATTATAGCATAATAATATACTAATTTATATTAATATTAATAATATACTAAAATACTAATTTATATTTAATTGGTATATTATTGGAAATTGGTTTAGTGGTGAAATTTGATGAAATTCCCCCTGAAGAGAGTATCTAGTCTAGTTCTGAACAAATACTATCCATAAATTTCGTATCTAGATCGAAAAAAAAATGCGGATATAATCGAATGGTAAAATTTCTCTTTTGCCATGGAGAAGATGCGAGTTTGATTCCCGCTATCCGCCCAAGGTAAAGTAATGTAATATATTTAAGAAGATAAAAGATTCGTTATAGTTGACCGTGATAGTATAGTGGTCCTGTCCTCCCACCCAAAAGAAAAGTGTTAATTAATGACTAGTTAACAGAGTCAAGCCAAATTTTTTGTCCAAAAAATGTTGCGTAGACAAGATTTGAACCAATGACCTTAAGGTCATGAGCCTTGCGAGGTACCAAACTACTCTACCCTGTGCCCCGCGATGAAAAGAAAAAGAAAAAACTGGGACTAAACTAATGGACAAAGAAGAATTGAATGCGCCTCTATTCCATATTTGTACAAATAGAATGGTAAAAGGGCCTCTCTATTATCAATGATTATAAAAAAAATACAAAAATGAAAGGATATTTTAATCCTTACCAGTTTGATCTTGTTGCCCCTAGCAATAAACATGCATGAACCATTTCACGAAGTATGTGTCTAGATAGACCAAAGTCTCGATAGTTAGCTCTCTGTCTTTCGGTTGAAAAGCAACATCGATAGTTAGCTCTCCGTCCATTGCTAAGTTGTGAAAAGTTTAACCATAAATAATCTGTTAACCATCCCATCAAATAAGTGAAAGATTCATTAAATTGCGAAATGTTAACCTACCATAATGTGGTATGTTTCCAATGCCAATAAAAAGTAACCCGTCTAATAGTATTTAACATCCAAAAAACTACTAAATAAAATGCTTCCCAAGCCGAAATATCACAAGTACCACCTCACCCTGGACCATTGTAAGGAAAACTATAACCGAAATCCTTTTTATCTAACATTAACTTAGAGCCACGTGCATCTAAAGCACCTTTTACTAAGATCAATGTAGTTGTATGTAAACCTAAAGTAATATCGTGATGAACCAAGAAGTCTCCAAGACCTATTGTTAACAATAATGAATTACTATTCTCATTAACAACATTTAACTAGCCAGGTAACCATATGCTTCGATCCGTATTGAATGTTGGGCCATTCGTTGAAGATAAAAGTACATCAAATCCATATGAAATTTTACCATATGTGGATTGTATCCATTAGGCAAATATCGATTCGATCAAGATTGGTTTCTCCAGAGTACCAAAAACAAGCATGACATCATTATGTACATAAAGTCCCAAAGTATGGAACCCCAAAAAAAGGTTGGCCCAACTTAAATGGGATATGATAGCTTCCTTATGGTTTAACATTCTTACCAAGACATTATCTTCATTCTGTTTCTGGCTGTAATCTCTAATAAAAAATATAGATCCATGAGCAAAAGCTCCTATCATGATGAATCCTGCAATGTATTGTTGATGGGTATATAATGCATCTTGAGTAGTAAAGTCTTGTGCTATGAACGCATAAGCAGGTAAAGAGTACATGTGTTGAGCTACCAAGGAAGTAATAACCCCTAAGGAGGCTAGAGCAAGGCCTAATTAAAAATGAATCGAATTATTAATTGTGTCATAAAGACCCTTATGCCCATGCCCAATCGTCCTCCCAGAGGAATATGCGCTTCCAAAAGATCTTTTATACTGTGCCCAATTCCAAAGTTAGTTTTATACATATGACCTGCAACGAGAAAAATAAATGCAATAGTTAAATGATGAAGAGCAATATCGATCAGCCATAAACTTTACGTTTGTGGATGGAATCCCTCAAGAAAGGTTAGAATGGTAGTTTCTGATCCTTGGGAGGTACCAAATAAATGACTACTTGAATCGGCATTTTGAGCATAAAGATTCCACTAACCTATAAAAAGTGGACATAACCCTTGGGGATGCGGTAATACATCTAAGAAATTATTCCATCGAACTTATTCCCCTCGAGATCCAGGAATTGTGACATGGACTAAATGCCTTATCCAAGCCAAGGAACTTACCCCAAAAAGTCCGAACAAATGATGATTGAGATGAGATTCGACATTTTTGAACCACGAAATGCTCGGTTTCCATTTTGGTTGTAGGTGTAACCAACCCACTACTAAGGATATGGCGGAAAGAAATAATAGAAAAAGAGCTCCAGTGTAAAGATCTTCATCAGTACATAAACTGATTCTATACCACCATTGATAAACACCAAAATAAGCGATATTAACTGGACCAAGAAGCACCCCCTTAAGTAAACACTTCCACAGTCGGTTGACCAAAATGAGGATCCTAAATTGCATGAGCAATCGGTCTTACATGTAAAAGGTACTGTTCCCATGCCTTAAAATTTCCTTGCCAAGCTACATGAAAAAGATTTTCGAAAGTCCACAAAAAAAATTATTACTACTTGCCCGAAGGGAGAAGCAAAAATATTCTGATAAAGATGTTCCCAGTAATATCATCATGACTCTCAAAGTCATGTACGGTATCAATACCAAACCAAATACGACGAGTAGTGAGTTCTTGAGCTAAACCTTGGCTAAACCATGGAAATCTTGATGCCATAATGCCTTTCAAATCCTCCTAGCCATTATCCCACTGCAATAATTCTTACTAAGAAGAACACCAATGTTGTGGCAATTCTACCCAAAAGGTAATGGGTTACTCCTACAGCACGTCCTTGCACAATGCTCAAGGCTATTGGCTGAGTAACAAGAGTAACTTTTAATTTATTATGAGCCCAAACAATGGATTCAATAAGTTCTTGCCGATAACCATGCCGTTGAATAGAAACATTAAACCAAAAGCCCATACAAAATGAGCACCTAGGAAAAAAAGACCATATACAGATAATGAAGAACCATAAGACTGAATTACCTAGGATGCTGGTGCCCATAAGAAATCGCGAAGCCACCCATTAATAGTAATGGAACTCTGTGTAAAGTTTCCTCCCGTGATATAAGTTACCACCCCTTGATCACTTATACTACCCCAAACATCTGATTGCATTTTCCAACTAAAATGAAATATTACTACTGAACTTGCATTATACATCCAAAATAGTCCTAAGACGACATGATCCCAAGTAGATAGTTGACATGTCCCCTTTCTTTTGGGCCCATCACAAGGGAAACGAAAGCCAAGATTTGCTTTATCTAGTATCAAACGCGAGCTACGAGTAAATAGAACACCTTTTAAAAGTATTAATACAGTCACATGAATTGTAAATGCATGAATGTGATGTACCAAAAAATCTGCAATTCCTAACGGAATAGTAATAAAGGAACTTTGCCACCCATTGCTACTAAATCACTGGCCCCTCAAGTTAAATTGGTGCTCGTTTTTTCATCAGGGGCTGTTGCACCAGGCGCCAAAGCATGGGTATTTTGTATCCATTGAGCAAAGACTGGTTGTAATTGTATAGCGGTATCTGAAAGCATATCTTCTGGATACCCTAAAGCGCTCATGTTATCATTATGAATATACAAACTAAAACAATGAAAGCCTAGAAATATACATACCTAGTTAAGATGTGATATGATTGCATCACGATGCCTAGGGACACGATTTAATAGATCGTTATATCGATTAGTTGGATCATAGTCTCTTACCATAAAAATGGCTGCATGCGCAGCAGCACTAACTATGAGAAATCCATCAATCCACATGTGATATGTGAACAATGACAATTGTGTACCATAGTCAGTAGCTAGATATGGATAAGGGGGATTGGAATACATATGGTGAGCTACAACAATGGTTAAAGAGCTTAACATAGCTAGGTTAAGAGATAATTGAGCATGCCATGATGTTATTAGGATTTGATGTAGTCCTTTATGGCCTTGACCTGTAAATGGACCTTTATATGCCTCTAAAATATCTTTTAAACCATGACCAATACCCCAGTTGATCCTATACATGTGACCCGCTATCAGGAAAAGAATCGCAGTAGCTAAATGATGGTGTGCAATATCGGTCAGCCATAAACCCTCGGTCACTGGATCTAATCCTCCACGAAAAGTAAGAAATTACGCATATTTTGACAATTCAAGATAAAAAAAAAAGGGTTGCTCCCTCAACAAAACTTGGATAAATTTGAGCCAAAAGATCCGATTCAAGATAAATTCATGAGGAAGTGGGATTTCTTTAGGATTTACTCTAGCATTTAAAAATTGGTTAATCGGTAAAGATACATGTGTTTGATGTCCCACCCAAGAAAGGGACCCAAGTCCAAGTAGCCCCGCTAAATGGTGATTCAACATAAACTCTACTTCTAGGAACCAAGCCAATTTTGGAGCCGCTTTGTGATAATGGAATCAACCAGCAAAAAGCATTAAAGTTGTAAAGACCAATGCACTAATTACTGTATAATAGAGTTGTAATTCACTAGTTATTCTAATTGCTCGCCAAATCTGAAAAAAGCTAGAGGTTATTTGTATTCCTCGGAACCCCTCGCCTACATCACCATTCAACATGTCTTGGCCCAGTATTGGCCAAACCACCTGGGCACTAGGTCCAATGCGAGTAGGATCGCTTACCCATGCTTCATAATTGGAAAAACGAGCACTATGGAAATGCATGCCACTCAGCCAAAGAAAGATGATGGAGGGTTGGCCAAAATAAGCGCTAAATACTTTTCCAAAGGTCTTTTCCAAATCACTGGTATGGCTATCAAAATCGTGAGCATCAGCATATAGGTTCTATATCCAAGTGGTAGTATCAGGTCCCTTAGCTATTGTTCTAGAGAAATGACCCGATTTGGCCCATTCCTCAAAAGAAGTTTTTATGGGATCCCTATCTACTAAAATTTTTACTTTTGGTTCCGGCGAACGAATAATCATTGAGTCCTCCTCTTTCCAAACAACACATACAAAGAGACCCGCCATCAGTCAACTAATTAGTGAACCTATGATAGATGTTTATAATTATTTCTTTCTCTTTTAACTCCCATCTATCCATTTATTTTCTTTAGTTATTCATTAGAGCAATTATGATTTAGAAGCCGATCCAGGGCAAGTGTTCAGATCTATTATGACATATCCATAAGGCACGTAATGGACCTTTTTAAAACCTTTTTCAGTCTTTACATTGGTGCACAAAGAGGTTTTTTTTTCTAACCTAGTGTATTCATATCTCAATTAGAAGTTCCTAGATGAAGCCTCTTTTTTTGTGTCTTACAGAGAACATATTACTCTATTCCAAATCACGTGAACCTTTATTAGTCATTATTAAGTTAGTCATTACTAAGAGACATTCTAGTATCGGTATTTAGTCATTCGAGGGTCTTTTTTATTAGTTTTAATAGAATAAGAAAAGAAAAATATATATAGCAAAAAAGAAAAAAAATATATTCTCGTATTCATTGTATTACTTATTCCTACAAAATCCTAGACGAAATAGAACAATCTTAGAAAGGGATATAATGAAATTCTTTGATTAGTTTTTCCCATAGAAATGATCTATTTTATTTGACTGATGAAGCCAACAAACAATTAATTATAACAAATATATATAATTCTAAAAAAATAAATAAACAAAAAGTTCTCATTCAAAACGTCTCGTGAAGTAAAGGAGGGGCTTTCACATCTCAACTGGGTATGTATATTTCTAGGCTTTCATAGTTTTGGTTCATATATTCATAATGATACCATGAGTGCTTTAGGGCGGCCACAAGATATGTCTGCAAATACCACTATACAATTAGAACCATTCTTTGCTTAATGGATACAAAATACCCATGCTTTGGCTCTTGGTGCAACAGCCCCTGGTGAAATAACGACCACCAGTTTGACTTGGGGGGGCGGTGATTTAGCAGCAGTGGATGGCAAAGTTGCTTTGTTACCTATTCCATTAGGAACTGCAGATTTTTTGGTACATCACATTCATGCATTTACGATTCATGTGATGGTATTGATACTCTTGAAAGGTACATCAGCAATAATATTTCATTTCAGTTAGAAAATGCAATTAGATGTTTAGGGTAGTATAAGTGATCAAGGGGTGGTAACTCATATCACGGGGGGAAACTTTACATAGAGTTCCATTACTATTAATGGGTGGCTTCGCGATTTCTTATGGGCACAAGCATCCCAGATAATTCAATCTTATGGTTTTCCATTATTTGTATATGGTCTTTTTTTCCTAGGTGCTCATTTTGTATGGGCTTTTAGTTTAATGTTTTTATTTAGTGAGCGTGGTTATTGGCAAGAACTTATTGAATCCGTTGTTTGGGCTTATAATAAATTAAAAGTTGCTCCTACTACTTAGCCAAGAGCCTTGAGTATTGTGCAAGGACGTGCTATAGGAGTAACCTAATTACCTTTTGGGTGGAATCGCCACAACATGGGCATTCTTCTTAGCAAGAATTATTGTAGTAGGATAATGGCTAGGATGATTTGAAAGGCATTATGGCATTAAGATTTCTAAGGTTTAGCCAAGGCTTAGCTCAAGACCCCACTACTCGTCGTATTTGGTTTGGTATTGCAACCGCACTTGACTTCAAGAGTCATTATGATATTACTGAGGAACGTCTTTATTAGAATATTTTTGCTTCTCACTTCGGGCAATTAGCAATAATTTTTCTGATGACTTCCAAAAATCATTTTCATGTAGCTTGGCAAGGAAATTTTGAGGCATAAGTATAGGACCTTTTACACGTAAGACCGATTGCTCATGCAATTTGGGATCCTCATTTTGGTTAACTGGCCATGGAAGCTTTTACTTGAGGGGTGCTCTTAGTCCAGTGAATATCGCTTATTCTGGTGTTTATTAGTGGTGGTATACAATCGGTTTACGTACTAATGAAGATCTTTATACTGGAGCTCTTTTTCTGTTATTTTTTTCTGCCATATCCTTAGTAGCGGGTTGGTTACACCTACAATCGAAATGGAAATCGAGCATTTTATGGTTCAAAAATGTAGAATCTCATCTCAATCATCATTTGTTAGGACTTTTTAGGGTAAGTTCCTTGGCTTGGATAGGGCATTTAGTCCATGTCACAAATCTTGGATCTCAGGGGGAATATGTTCGATGGAATAATTTCTTAGATGTATTACCATCCCCAAGGGTTAGGTCCACTTTTTATAGGTCAGTGGAATCTTTATGCTCAAAACCTCGATTCAAGTAGTCATTTATTTGGTACCTCCCAAGGATCAGGAACTACCATTCTAACCGTTCTCAGGGGATTCCATCCACAAATGCAAAGTTTATGGTTGATTGATATTGCTTATCATCATTTAGCTATTGCATTTATTTTTCTCGTTGTGGGTCATATGTATAGAACTAAGTTTGGAATTGGGTATAGTATAAAATATCTTTTAGAAGTGCACATTCCTCCGAGAGGACGATTGGGGCATGGGCATAGGGGTCTTTATGACACAATCAATAATTCTATTCATTTTCAATTAGGCCTTGCTCTAGCCTCCTTAGGGGTTATTACTTCCTTCGTAGCTCAATACATGTATTCTTTGCCTGCTTATGCGTTCATAGCACAAAACTTTACTACTTAAGCTGCATTATATACCCATCACCAATCCATTGCAGGATTCATCATGATAGGATCTTTTGCTCATGGAGCTATATTTTTTATTAGAGATTACAATTCAAAACAGAATGAAGATAATGTATTGGCAAGAATGTTAGACCATAAGGAAGCTATCATATCCTATTTAAGTTGCACCAGCCTCTTTTTGGGGTTCCATACTTTGGGACTTTATGTACATAATGATGTCATGCTTGTTTTTGGTACTCTAGAGAAACAAATCTTGGTCGAACCGATATTTGCCCAATGGATACAATCCGCTCATGGTAAAACTTCATATGGATTTGATGTACTTTTATCTTCAACGAATGGCCTAGTATTCAATGCGGGTCGAAGCATATGGTTGCCTGGCTGGTTAAATGTTGTTAATGTGAATAGTAATTCATTATTCTTAACAATAAGTCCTAGAGACTTCTTGGCTCATCACGTTATTACTGTAGGTTTACATACAAGTACATTGATCTTAGTAAATGGTGCTTTAGATGCACATGGTTCCAAGTTAATGCCAGATGAAAAGGATTTCAGTTATAGTTTTCCTTTTGATGGTCCAGGGTGAGGTGGTACTTGTGATATTTCAGCTCGGATGCATTTTATTTGGTAGTTTTTTAGAAGTTAAATAATATTGGATGGGTTTTTTTTTTTTTATTGGCATTGGAAACGCATCACATTATGGTAGGGTAACGTTTCGCAGTTTAATGAATCTTCCACTTATTTGATGGGATGGTTAAGAGAGTATCTATGGTTAAAATCTTCACAACTTATCAATGGATATAACCCGTTCGGTATGAATAGTTTATCATTCTGGGCGTGGATGTTCTTATTTGGACATCTTGTTTGGGCTACTGGATTTATATTCTTATTTTCCTGGCATGGTTATTGGCATGAATTGATTGAAACTTTAGCATGGGCTCATGAATGCACGCCTTTGGCAAATTTGATTCGATGAAGAGATAAACCAGTGACTCTTTCAATTGTGCAAGCAAGATTGGTTGGATTAGCCCACTTTTCTATAGGTTATATATTCACTTATACTGCTTTCATGATTGCCTCTACATCAGGCAAATTTGGTTAATTCTTTATGTGTTGTATCCACGATAATATCATTTCTTTTAATGGAGAAGGAGGTATGCCTTTTTATATTTCTACATCCAGGATCTCATTTGTATCATTATCATTGATAATAATAGGAACTGAGGCATTATGGCAAAGAAAAGTTTAATTCATAAGGAGAAGAAAAAGCAAAAATTAGAACAAAAATATCATTTGCTTCGTCGATCCTCAAAAAACAAAATAAGCAAAGCTCGATCATTGAGTGATAAATGGAAAATTCATGGAAAGTCACAATCGTCATCGGGAATAGTGCACCTACACGTTTTCATCGACATTGCTTTTCGATCGGAAGACTGAGAGCTAACTATCGAGACTTTGGTCTATCCGAACACATACTTTTTGAAATGGTTCATGCATGTTTGTTGCTAGGGACAACAAGATCACACTACAAGAAAACAAATCTTCTATGACGGGCAATGCCCGTCATAAAAAGCTTTTTATGACGGTTAGAAAACTGTTATTGTAAGTGATGTCATAGAAATTTTATGACAGTCTAAAAGACCGTCATAAATTCTTGACGGTTTTTAATCGTCATTAAAAAGCTGGAATATTAATGACAGTCTATAATGGACCATCATAAAAATTCATGACGGTCCACTGCAGACCATCATAAAATATATTGATGATATCATGACGGTCTTTGTGACCGTCATTAAAAAAATTTGGTACTTTTTATGATGGTTTTTATGACCGTCATAAAAATGTTTCATGTTTTATTATATATTTTTTATTAATTAATCACAAAAACTTTTTTATAATTTTTGTAAATTAATTAATATTCATCATTTTTTTTGCAATTGCAATCAAACAATACAAAAATGTCAAACAAAAAAATACATATGTTTATAACTACAACTATTATCATTTTACAAAACAAAATAATATTAAGTATAAAAAATAAACAAAATATCTACAAATTAAATTACATAATTATCATTCTCATTGCTCTGTTCTACCATTGCATTAAAAAATACTCAGTGCATTAGATGTGTCACTCTTGCAATAGTTATAGAAAAGATACATTATTATATAAGCTCTATTTACCACATAATTAATTTACATATCAAAATAAATAAGCAATTATAATAAAGCTTGAAAATCAAATATAATAAAAAGTTGAGAGTGCATCTAGATGTCAAAAATATAACTCCTTGTAACCTATAAGGTATATATTAATCATAATATGCAATTTTCTATTCTAATTCCCTACATCTAGGCATCAAAAGTGTAACTTCTTGTAATGCAACAGTAAGTGTGAAAATTAACTGATTATGAACATATTTATTTCATATGCATGCTTGAATACTTTTCCTTGTTTTTTACTTTACCAACTACTTAAAGATGACATTTATAGAATTCTCAACAGAATTGACAAAAAACTTAACAGAATTAGTAGATGGCCCAATAAATAGAATGAGTAGAGCGTTCAATGAATATAATTAGTTCATCATACTTGAATTTAACCAAGATAAACAACACGCAATTAAAATACGCTATTAATGAGCTAACAAGGATTACATACCTGGCTATGATAGTAACTGTTGTACATGCATAGCTCATTCACGACGTACTTCATCAATTTCTTCATTACTATATATATCCTTACCATTGAACTTTAAGATTAAAACACAAAAGAAGATAACATAATCAATTCGATATCATTTATAAATACAAAATATTTAATATGTAAATAAAATAAGTAATTTGACCTTCTCACAAAGAATTTTTGGATCTTCAATTATTTTCTTCATAAATCGAAGTACAAAATAGCCACATTCTACACCACGTCTTTGAATCGGTGCCTATACAAGTAGAAACATAATCATTAACGCATATTATTTTTAATGTTATTAATAATAAAAAAATAAAATAAACTCACTTGAATTCGTTGCCATGTAATATTTGATCTCACACGAAACATTTGAAAACCCCTGTATCATTAACCAATAAACATTTGAAAAAATATATAGTATTTAAAAGTAATAATGAAACCAATAAACAAAAGACATAAAGTAAAACTTGCACTCACATGGTCACAATGTTTTTAAGATCAGGCCCTACTTCGTGACCCAAAGAATCCAAATGATACACTATTCGTGATGCCATATCAATAACCACTAATCCCCAATGAAATCTATTCGCAATAAGAAAAACAAAAGATGATAAATAACCAAATGAGATATGTCTTGGTAAAGCAATTAAGATAGAAATTTTTTACTTTGGATTGTAAGGCATAAAAAGAATTTGGTTTGAATGTGCTTTTTCTAACCGCTCAGCAATATGTCATGCTCTATCTTTTAACCTACTTTCATTGTTTAGTCCTCCAGAGAGTGAGACAATCACAGGATTGATGAAGCCAAATTGTTTCAACTTTTTCGTATCCTTCAAAATAGCATGTAGATATCTGAAAGTAAACAAATTGAAAGTTAAATCATATAAATATAGATATTAAAATAAACTGATATTGAAATTTTATCTCACCTGATATACAAACAAATGCTAGTTCCTCCCAGCTCTTTTTTATCAATCATGATAGAGCAATCTTCTGATCTAATATAGCAATAAAATGGAGAGCAAAAAACATCATCATCAAATCTTACTCTAACTTCATTTTGCATATTAATCATCAATGGATAAGTGGCTTTTGCGAACTGCTCTAGAGCTTCCTCAGAAATGGATCCCACTTTTTTACTGATTTCCTTTTCCTTTGTCTCCAAACATGTGACAATAATAAATTTTAAAAGTCAAATAATTTTAACATGAGAAGAAACAAAGATAATATACCACATCTAAAATTGTCTCATACCTCCATAACAATATGAGTAGAAACCAAGTCTTTAGGCCAACTTACATGATGACCCAATGCATCTTTAACAAATATAAGATATTCATCCTCATTTTCAATAGGTAGTCGAGCATCTTGACTGAATATTTGATCAACGAAAACCACAAAATTGGCAGAAGAACCATCAATAATAGTGCCCATTGCAACAACATTTTCTAGTGTATCCACTGCTAATTTACATACAACACCCTATTCACAAAAAAAAAACATTATTAATAGTAATTAATAGCAAAAACAATGTCTATAGCATTAAATAAATAATTAAATACCTTCATCTTTAAATCTTCATCAAAAGCATCGCAAGAATCCTTCATAGGCATTGGTGAATCGAGTTTTTGTATCGCAAGAATCCTTCATAGGCAAAGCGAAGACTATTTCTTCGAAACACATGGTACATTAGTAGATTACTAAGAAATTACCAACCTGGAATGATGTTATCTGTGCAGAAAAAGTAATGGCTTCTATCTGAAGGTTTTAACTTTTCTTTCAAGTTCTATTAATATGTAACAAGCTTTCCTTTCCTTCAAACAAGCAATTGACTATCACAGCAATTATCCTGCATGATGAACCATATCATCTGTGAAAAAAAAACCTTTATTACTAGCATAGAAAAATACTAAAAAATTTGCACTTTAATTGAAGTGTCGGAGTATCAATAAACTTTTTCTCTCAATGATTATTCTTTATTATTGATTTCTGTTAAGGATCCAATTCATGTACTAAATGGCAGTCCTATATTATGACACCCATATGCAACAAAATGATAGAATATTGGTGCTTTTGTCTTCCATGTGGCGGGGTTAGTCAAGTGGTAGCTCTTTTTCCAAGCTTACATGTGTGATGATTCTCCGAAAAGAGCAAACCTGGCCAGCCCGCTAGGATTCAATTATCAACCTAGGATTCAATTATCAACACATAAATATGGATGATAACTTTGGACAACACAAAGACATCTTAGATAAGAAAGAATTAAGTGTCCAAATTGCCAGCCAACTAACATTTATAATCTAAAATTCTGGTCCAAGAATGAGCAGGCATGCTTTGACAACAAGCTTTCCTGCCTACAGGGATGAGAAAATGCAGCCTGTGAAGGCAATACCTAAGGCTGTACATAGAGAGAAAGAAAAAGAGTTAATTTCTTTGTTAGGTTTTACTTTTCCACAAATAGATGCATGGTACACACTTGGGTGTGGCTTTGTTATGCCATTAGGAGAAACTTGGCAGCCCCATCCATGGCTTACAATTTCTCCCTTCATTTCTCACTTCATTTACTTACAATTTTCAGTATCACAAGGGTAACAAACATGGGTATCAACCGAAAATGCATAATGCCAAGAGAAGAAAATTTTAGAACAAAACTAAGTAAGAAATTGGAGAATCAACAAAAAAATGTCTCTCTCTCTCTAACAATGTGAGATGAAGGTTTGATAAGTTTTACATACCATTTTTTTGCTTTAATGGTATCATCCGACTGTGCACGAAGCCTATTTCACAAAATTTCTTGAAAGAAGGAAGCTTTCCATCGATTATATGGTGTTGAAAGAGAGAAATCTCTGATATTTTTGGGTATTTTCAGGGGAGAATGAAGAACACCACGCCACTGCATGGGTAAAGAGCTTTCTGGATATTTATAGTACATCCTGTCTACTATTTAAATTTTATTACTGTCAAAATCATTACCTAAGACTCCGGCTGATCAAGTGGTAAAGTCTCATAACATTGACTAAGGGAGCCTGGGTTTAAGTCGGCCTACAGGCTTCATTCTCAAAATAATTAAAACATATCTTTTATTAACAAACCAAAATCGAAGGGTGGAGCAAATGGTTATAAGCCCGAAATAAGGTTCAGCAGGGCTTGGGTTCGAGTCTACTAGTTTGCATTTTCAATCAAGTATTTAAATTAAATATTAATCTATCCAAAACATGTCACATGTTCTCCTTTAGTGAGATGGCAATGACATTTATCAATCTCTCCAAGAGAGATCAGGTTCGCGTCTTCATCACGAATTTTTTTTTATTACAAATTTTTTATGACGGTCTCTCAGAACCGTTATGTATACTATGATTTTTATGACGGTCCCTTAAAACTGTCATGTATACTATGTTTTTTATGACGGTATTTTCAGACCGTTATATATATTATGTTTTTTATGATGGTCTTTTCAGACCGTTATGTATTCAATTTTTTAATAACGTTCATAAAAGACCGTCATAAAATACCGTCATTAAAAATAGTTTTTCTTGTAGTGTCAAGCTAGTAAGGATTAAAATATCCTTTCATTTTTTTATTTTTTTCTATGATCATTGATAATAGAGGGGCCCTTTTACCATTCTATATAAATAGGCTATTCTATTTGTACAGATATGGAACAAGGGCGTATTCAATTCTTCCTTGTCCATTAGTTTAGTCCCAGTTTTTTTTTCTTTTCATTGCGGGGCGCAAGTAAAGCAGTTTGGTAGCTCGCAAGGCTTATAACCTTGAGGTCATAATCTCATCTCCGCAACATTTTTTGGACAAAAAATTAGGCTTGACTCTGTTAACTAGTCATTAAATAACACTTTTCTCTAGGGGTGGGAGGCAAGGACCACTATGCTATCACGACCAACTATAATGAATCTTTTATCTTCTTAAATACATTACATTACTTTACCCTGGGCGTATAGCGGGAATCGAACTCACGTCTTCTCCTTGGCAAAGAAAAATTTTACCATTTGACTATATCCGCATTTTTTATCATTCTTAATACAAAATTTATGGATAATGTTTGTTTAGAACTAGACCAGAGACTCTCTTTAGGGTGATTTCATGAAATTCCACCACCAAATCAATTTCCAATAAGATACCAATTAAATACAAATTAGTATATTAGTATACTATTAATATTAATATAAATTAGGACATTATTATACTATAATTTTATTATATTAAAAAAATAAATAATAATAATTATTTATTATTTTATTTATATTTCATTCAAGTTCTAGAAGTTTGACCCTTCCCTCTAATTCTTTTCTGTTTGCTTTATTTACAGTTTTTTTTTTGCACTTATATTGAATTTAAATGTGTCTCATAACACGAAAAAATTCGTAGGAGGGGTAATTTCATTTTTTGATCTAGAATGAATAGATTCAAGAGATAAGAGAATTAAGGATACCCACCAAAAAGACTAATCCAATCCATAATGATGTACTAGAAAATATAACATTTTTGTTACTTGACCAACCATCAGGAGAAGCAAATACAATAGGTACACTAATTAGTAAGATTGATGAAGTAGCAATTAATGCAAAAACAGCCAATTGGAAAGCAATAGTCATATTTTTAATCCTCCAAGCTACCAATAAAATAGTATACCATTTGACCCCCTATCGACTAAAAAATTAACTGTTAATATTAATAAAATGCAGCATAGAGATAAAGGGATTTTACCATGAATCCATTGATTCTATATGACTTATTTCCAACTTTTTTACCACTTTTATTCGGACATGAAGTCAAGGGTGATTTTTTTTTTTTACTTCACAAAGGGGTATGCTGGATTGCATATCTCATTTATCTATATATACAGATAGATAGACCTATAGATTCACACTCGATACCCTTTTATACATAGTGATCATATCAACTTATATGGCCATGTTCTATTGGGTGGAATAAAAATTAAAATAGAATTTATCTTTCGGAGAGATGGTCGAGTGGTTGATGGCTCTAATCTTGAAAACTAGTATAGTTCGGAACAAAGAACTATCGAGGATTCGAATCCTCTCTTTCTTTTTGCTCGATGCTCAATGAATAGATTTCTTTCTTTGTTGGCTTTTTTTGGCTTCTTAGCATCATAAAGGAGAATGGCTCGGCTAGGTGGGATAGCCAAGCCAAAAAAAATGACATTGAGTTGAAAGGAAAAATGAATACATTTTAAGTGTCACCTGATTCCTTCAATATGTATGATGGAATCAAATTAATTCCTACTTTAAGCATTGAACCTTCTGCCTCAGTTAAGAGGGGTCATGGAAAGAACGGGTTCAAAATCATGATCAATTCATTTTTCAAATCCTGCTGCAACAGCATGAGCCCTTCCTGCATGCCATAAATGACTTATGAATAGGAAGAATCCTAGAACAAAATGAGAGGTAGCTAACCAACTTCTCGGAGAGACATAATTGACTGCATTGATCTCGATAGCTACGCCACCCACAGAATTTAAAGAACCTAAAGGGGCATGAGTCATGTATTCCGCAGAATGCTGTTCTTGCCGAGGTTGTATGTCTTTTTTCAACCTACTCAAGACCAAAACATTGGGACCCCTTAGACGTTCTAACCAGGGAGCACGCAGATCCCAAAAATTCATAGCTTCTCCTCCAAAAATAACTTTTCAAGTCGAGGAACACATTAAATATTTAACTAAACCTGTAGGTCCTTAAGTGGACCTCACATTAGCTCCATGACATTGGTCTCTAACTAGAAAAGTAAATGCTTGAGCTTGAGAAGCTTCTGGTCCAGTGGGCTCGTAAAACTCACTAGGATAGGCAGTATTATTAAACCAGACAAAGCAACAAGCAATGAAACAAAAAACAGATAAAGCACCTAAATTATAAGACAAATAAGCCTCCCTAGACCATACAAGCGCACGGCAAGCCCGTGCAAAAGGTTTGGTTAAGATATGCCAGATTCCACCGAATATACAAATGGAACCTAACCATAGATGCCCTTCAATTATATCTTCTAAATCGTCCATGCTAACAATCCATCCTTTTCCCCCAAAAGGGCGATTTTAATAAATAACCAAATATAACACTTGGGCTAAGAGTCAAGTTGGTAATTTTTCTTACATCTCCCTCGCCCTCGGAGCCCAGATATCATATATACCCCTAAAATAAAGAGCCTTGAATACTAGAAGAAAAGCACCTATACCTAACAAAATTAAGTGAATACCCAAAATTGTGGTCATTTTATTTTTATCTTTTCATACATAATCGAAAAATGGAAAAGATTCTTCAAGAGTCTTAGGGCCCAGAAGTGCATGATAAATATCGACAAAGCCCAAAACAGCGGAGGAAGTTAAGTGAAGTATTCCAGATACAAAGTATGGAATGGTTTATTGGAAAAAACAACCCCAAAGATTGGGACCAAAAACGGTTAGCGGTGACCATTGAATAAGTTTCTTTGGCTTGAGTTGGGTTAAAAGCACAGAATGTATTTGCACCATCACCATCTTCAAATGAAGTATTTTATACGGTAGAACCATGAATAGTGCATAGCAGAGTAGCGCCTAATACACCAGCAACTCCCAATCATATGAAATTGTTTCAATGTCCAATTATGAAACCCTTGGAAAAAGAGGATGAATTAAAAAATAACTGCTACTCCATGATAAGGTGTAAAGAACCAACCATATTGACTAGTGGGTAAATTAGGAATATAAAAACAAAACCAGCAATTGGAGCGGAGAATGAGATTACATTATAAGGTCACAATTGAACAGAACGAGCAAGTTCAAATTGACGTAACATGAAACCTATTAATTCGAAAGCGCCATGGAGAGCAATAAAAGTTTACAGATTGCCTAATTGACACCAACGAGTAAAATCTCTTTGTGCTTCAGGACCCCATAATAATAACAAATAATGTGCTAAATTATTAGCAGGAATAGAAACTACAGCGGTTAAGTAATTGTAACCTCTCAAATAGGAACTAGCCAATCAATGAGTATACCATGAAGTTACAAACGTTGTACCTGTGAACCAACCCCATAAAGCGAAATAGGCACAAAGAAAGAGCAATAGACAGGACCAACCCACAAAAATGAAGTAGTCTCTCTGTAACTAGTCATCCATAATATCAAATAAATCATTTTCATCTTTGGTAAATTTACTAAGGGCTATAGTCATAGTGGTCCTCCTATTCAACTATTTCAACCATTTTCGAACACCTTATGTTATGGCATTTTTAGGGCATTCGAGAATTCGATCATTTATGTATGATTTAATTTCTCGCGCATTACCCCATAAAATTTAACAATTATAATTTAATTGGTTATGAATCTAAAAATCTTTTATTTTATTGGTCCTTAGGTAAATCCATAAACTCAATTCGTTTATTCCTTTCTATTCTTTTTTTAATAATCATCTGAATCTGAATGATGAATTGTCGTATGACTCATCAATCAGATAGATGAATATTTTGAAAGAACTCTTCAATTCACTAAAGAAAGGATTCCTTCTCTCAGTACTGGTTGATCCCCAAACCTACTCCTTTTGCTCCATTAACTAATCGTATTCTTGGATCTTATTTGTAATGTAAGATTGAGAAAAATAAAGATTTTTTTGTATTCCTTTAATTTCTATGTGTATTAAATTTCTATAGTATCAATTATTTTTATCTTATTCTTTATTCTTTCATTTTCTTTTCTTTATTATCTTCTTTGTTATATTTCCTTCAGCTAAATAGAAAACTTCGGAGTATATCTTTTCATTTCATGGGTTGAATCAAGAAATAAACTTAGAATTTTTTTCTATTTACTTTTATATGTCTATATCTACATGTCAGAAAAAAGAGAGAATTTTTTATTTTTTTAATTCAATATAATATCAAATTAAATAATAGGAAACTGTGCATGAAAGTCTATTGCTCACATCCACTCTCTATCACATTATCAGAACAAAAATCTCGTATGCATTGATCTAGAAATATTTGATTGATATATGAAGTCATGATTTGATTTAGATTTATATATAATATATATATAAATCTTATATAAATGGATCTTGTTCTGGAATCAAAGAAAGGTAAGATATTGAAAATGGCTCTTAGGCTGTAATTTGGAATAAACCTTTCTTTATGGAGGAAGGAAATATCAATTCAATTTATTCCTTTTATTCTTATGGAACATCTAGAAACAAGAAGATCAAATCAGAAATATCGACAAATTCTTGCAGAGTCCAACCAAAGAAATATGAAATAAAAAAGATCTACTGTTCCAATTTCATCTTTATTGAATTTTAATATCAGAATAGTGGATATAGTCATGATTCAATGGGTTAAGTCCACTTACCTTTTCTTTTTCTTTTGTTGATTTCTAATTTACAATTGGAGTAATGGAAAATAGAAATATATATTTAGCGATTCAAAAGACAACTTATCATTATTCATTATAATAAACAAATGTTCAACTTTCTTTTATAATTACTCTCTCTAACTTATAATTACTCTCCAACTTATTACTTATTAGAATGATAACTTATTAGAATGAAATTCTAAAAATTAGAAATTATATAGTTTCCAATTAAATTATTATATAGATACAATTCCTTTATTATTACAAATATCAATAACATCTTTATTTTTCGTTTAAACATGAATACAAGCACTGCACTGGAGTTTTATGAAAAAAAAAAGTAAAAGCCCCTTATCGGATTTGAACTGATAACTTAGGCCTTACCATGGCCTTACTCTACCACTGAGTTAAAAGGACCCCATTTGGTTTAATTACTGAATGAATCACTAGGTGAATAAGATCTATCTATGCATATATATTATAAGTATATACAATAGACTCATAGTGGCTAGTAGCTCATTGAGGAACGAGAATTTGAATTTACATTCAAATGGGTATAGGAAAAATAGGTTTAGTGATATTGGATTTGATAAATATCAATGCAATGAATTGTTTCAAAGATAGACCTTAATTACCCCCACAGAATAGAACGAAATTCATTTGATTGATATATAAATGTACCTACCAATTCGACATAAATCCAAGATATTTTATCAAAGCATGTGATGAAGAGATTGGGTTTGTCCCCTGGACTAAAATTTTAGAAAAAAAAAGTTGGCTAGCTTATTGATCCATCCTTCTTCCCAGATTTCTAGATTTATCTTGTGTTAATTTTTTGGCATAGTGTGACATAGGAATACGCCTATTTCATCTTAACAATGAGTGAATCAATGAATGAAAGTGAAAAAAAAAAAAAGAAACCCTCTTTTATGTTTTTTTATGTTAGACCAATCACTTCTCGAAAAGATCTTAGACCTCGTACTATTATGTATATTATATAATTATTATGTATATTATATAATATATAATAATATAAATATAAAAATTAATAGAATATCGATTTATCTATAGAATTATGATTAGAAAGAATGATTTGTGCATATAAATGACGAATCAAAAAACTATATGGAATCATAAAAGATGGAAAGAGCTTTCGGATCTGGTCATACCATTCCGTTATATTAACAATTTTAAAAAACTGATCATACTATGATCATAGTACGATGGTGGTCAGAAAAGTATGCCCCCATCGTCTAATGGTTCCGGACATCTCTCTTTCAAGGAGGCAGCGGGGATTCAACTTCCCTTGGGGTTAGGGTACTATGAAAGGAAGTTGATCATGGATTATCAATAAACTTAAAATTGATTCTTCCTGGGTCAATGTTCAAGCGATTAATGGGGACGGACTGTAAATTCTTTAGCAATATGTCTACACTGGTTCAAATCCAGCTTGGCCCAATAATTCGCTGTCCACCATGAAATGATATAACCCATTTTGTTTTTCATAAATGCCAATCAGATAGGGAAGAATAAAAAAAGTAAAATTTTCTAATATATCCCTACTTTCATTTTTATTTCTTTTTTATTTGCTTTATTTATTTTTTTTGTTCACATAAATTCTGATCTTGCTAATGATCTAGATTAATATCAGGATCATTAAGTATAAAGTTTAATAAAAAGAGTAAAGTAAAGAAAAAAGAGTCTTTTTTTAATTGAAAAATTAATTATCAATCGATTTGGCAATAATGAAAGCATTACCAGTAATCTGTGTTGCTCTCACTAAAATGCATATACGTGTGGATATCAATATATCACTCGTGCCTTTATTTGTTACAACATGGCGATTCAAATCTAAAATCTAAATATAAATGGTTTAAATGAAATCATAAGAATATGTATGTTGTACACTTTATTTCCCTGGGATTGTAGTTTAATTAGTCAGAGCACTGCCCTATCAAGGCAGAAGCTACGGATTCAAGCCCGTTAGTCCCGGCATAATTTCATTTCCAATAGTATCTTTGTTTTTTTGTTTTGCTTTTTTTTTTTTCCTTTTTCATTTCTCATCAAACAAATATGGGAATTGCCATTACTTCCATCGGTGCTGATTGAAGTAATGGCAAAGAGACATATGTGAATTGGTACAATTATTGATAGCATCCATCATATTCAAGACTCCAATAGACAGGTCTCCGCTTTTTTTGATTGCTCCACATTCGTGTATGTAATAGAATGGAGTACTATATGTTTTATAGGAACACATATACAAATGGACTTTATTTCTTGTATAATACAAAATGAATTTAACATATTTTATTTCTAATTCAAGGAAAGAGAATATTAAATTAAAAAATAAACATTTAATAAGTCTCGCCTCTCTTACATTTAGAGAGGGAATGAATAAGCTATTTTTTTTCAATAGTCAAAGAAAAAGCAAACTCTAAATAAAATAGTGAATTTGATGGAATATTAGATCTTTTTTATTTTTTATATTGGGATTCATCTTTATCATACTTCCTTTCTTTGTTTTCCAAGAAAATTACATCATTAAAAAAAGGAATTTAGAATTGAACTTTTTCCCCTTTTTCTATTTTATTTCTGTTATTTGTTTGGATTTATTTATAAATTTGTAAACAATGGAAGTGGAAAAGCAGTCAAATGATACTTCATCAGATGATTACACAAGGAAGGCGGTAGGTTATAGAAAAGAAAGAGTATAAAAGAATATTAAATGATAAATAAGCAAAGGAATTCTTTTGATTGGGTCAAGAATCCATTTTTTTTTATTCGGTGTGGATAAAAGATCTTCCTATGTTATATTATTCAATTCTCGATGATGAATCGATTTGGTAGCTCAAATATTATTATTCATGATATTGATCCAATTCGATATCATCGAAATATAATTCATCCCATTGAATTTTCAAGCGAAAGATTTATCATCTCTATAGGATTAAATCCCAAGGTATTACGAAGCAAAAAAAACGAAAGGATGAAATTATAGAAGTAAATATTCTTGCATTTATTGCTACTGCACTCTTCATTCTTGTTCCTACTGCTTTTTTACTTATAATTTACGTAAAAACAGTTAGTCAAAGTGATTAATTTGAATGAAACTTGACTATCAATAATAAAAAAGATTTTAATTTCGTGTCTTAAATGAAACTAGAATCCGTAGTCTTCCATGAGGCCAGATAGTATGGTAGAAAGAAAGATTCATCTATTTCTTTGTATCATACTATCTATTATTGTTATTGTAATGTATAAAGTTTTAATGTTTAAAGATACAAGTTTAATATCTTAATATAGAGCAAGCTACAATATCTATCTTCATAGATTATGTATCTTTATTTTCATAGATGGCGATATCAATTAAATATTATAAGTAATGTACATAGTATTTCAATTTCATTTCTTTGCTTGATCTATTTAATTTGCTTTGGGTTGATTCCAATCAATCTGAAATAATCGAAAGGCAAATCGTACTTTTATGATTTTTTAATTCTTAAATTTCTAATTTTTTTCAATATGAATCCCAGCATCTATCAAAAGAATCAAATTAATGGCCAATGGCCTAGATATTGCATATTTTAATAAAAAATAAAATCAAGTAATTTAATTTTAGCATTCTAATTGATTGAGCAGTTGACAGATGATCCAAATCCAAGGAGTTTAATGGTAACTTCTTCGAATTTGGAAAAAGGGTACCTCGATTTAACCTTTAAGCCCTGATATAAAAATATAAAATGAGTCAATAAAACATAGCATAAATCACATTTCTAAACTAATAAAACGAATAGTAAGTGTGCAATATGTGACTCAACCAAGGTAAGATTTTTTTTTTTTTTTGTGAATACAAGAACCACTTTTTTATCTTTGATTGAATAGTAAAGAAGGGTTGCCCCTCATTGTCTATGTATCACTCTGGTAGGAGCCGGTTCATCGAATCCTACCATCCGTATCCCTTTTATGTGCTTTCGAAATCCTTTTTACGTACTTTTGAAATATGAACATGGGAATTATTTAAATATTTATTTGATTTTGATTGAAAAGAAAAGGTAATATTCATATATATTATTCATAGAATACATTACTCTACTAGAATCTAATAGAATAGAATTTAGAAGTGAAAATATTTTTTTATTTTTAAATTTAATTCATTTTTAATGAATTAAATTTAATAGTAAAAAAAGCTCTGTAGAACAATCTAGAAAACAATTGATACAGTTTGATTCCTTAACTCAATTAGTAGTACCTCTAGAATCTACTTCTTCCCCATACTACGAGTAAAAGGGAAAATGTAAAGACTACCATTAAAGCAGCCCAAGCGAGACTTACTATATCCACATGAATTATGTCCCTTATTTCTATGAATATGAAAAAATTATTCCATTATTGTTCACTAATAATAGTGAAATCACTGGTGCATAGTAAAAAAAAAAAATGATTTTGACCCAACACTATTGATGAAATACTTCAAAAAATCTGCTTATAACAAGTTCTTATATGATTTATAGTGGAATCGGTAAAGATTAAGCACAAGCAAACTACATACGTAGGAAGACTTTCGGAAGTGTCAAAGGAATGTTATTAACATGTAGAAATAATAAGATTTATTCTTTTGCCTTTTTTTTTTTGTTGCCCTTCATTAAGTAAAAGTCAATTATCCATCTAATCTAATATTGATTGAATGCTTGAGCATTTCGAGACTCTCATAAGTCTGTATACAAAGTTTCTTCCATCCTTTACACAACTATTAATTAGATTCCGCCTCTAACCATCCAATCTAATTCAAGACCTAGTCAATAGATACTATATTAGTAGTGGTAAGGCTATCATATCAGGATTTACCGATTCCCTTTCACTTTCCACTACTCTAAGCTTTCCTTGAATCCTAGACGCAAGAATTTACAACACTTTAGAGAACCTCCATAGGTTTAGAATCAAAAAAGTATCAAGAGTCTTTTTCCCATGCTTGTTTTTACTGGGAAAAATTAGGCGAGTTATATCAGTAAAACAAAAAAGAATAGGAGATTTATAGTCTTTTATCGATCAAACTACACCTGGAATTGAACTGAGGAAAAAAGATTTGCAGTCTCCTGCCTTACCGCTCAGCCATGCCGCCAAAATGATACAAACTAGATGAAAATCTTCCCTTCTATTGAAAAAAAATGTGGATTTTCAGTCACGAAAGCCAAAATTCAGGACAAATTAGAACCATTAACTATTGACTGTAAATTTATGAACCATTCTTGGATTTGAATTTCAAATTGTCTTTTCCTAATGATATAAAAAAATCCAAATGGATATATAACTAATTAGTATTGATTTTTTTTTTAATTTTCAATAAAAATTAAAAAATCCTTCTCAATTTCAATTATAACAGCAATTATGAGTATAAGTAAACCTAAGAGCATAAGTTGGTATATAACTATAGCTATCTAATGGGGTATTTTATTTGTATAGGATACCTATAAGAAATTATCAAAAAATTATCGTGCTTCAATTTTGCATTGAATAGATTGAAAAGAAAATAGAATTTTTGATAGAGCACACTGTATATGCTATCCCGAATAAAACTGTAATGCAATAAAGGAATAAATAGATATGTATATATCTGCACATTTTATTTTAATAAAAAAAAAGAAATACAAGCTTTCTTACACACTTCAATGATATTCTAAAAATTCTACCAAAAAAATAGAATAAGTTAAAAGATTTCTCTTCTCTGCAAATCATTTTTTGAACAATGGAATACATGAAAAAGCCAAGTGCCAAAAAAAAATCAACTTTATATTTATTGTTTCTGATTATTATGTCTTTATCTTTACGAACAGATCAAATCATGAATACATTTATGGTATCCAATCGAATTGGAATATGTAATATTATAATAATGGTAGAAATTGAATTACTCTTTTTGATACTCTATACAAAACTCCATGAGTCTAAGTGGCATTTATCAATTTTTTTTGTATTTGTATCTTTCTGGTATAAATTCCAATTTGAGTATAATCTTTATTCCTCCGTTCCTACGTATTTCATACATTACATATATATATCGAGTTGGGTAAAACTTCATGTGATTTAGTAAACGAAATATAAATTCCATTATTGCTGGATCGAATCATATGAATAAAGAATGAGAAATGGGATTTTTCGATAAATGAGAAATTAAAGAAAAATGCTTGGGGATGGAAATGAGGGAATGTCTACAATACCTGGGTTTAATCATATACAATTTAAAGGATTTTATAGGTTTATTAATCAGGGCTTAAAAGAAGAACTCTATAAGTTTCCAAAAATGGAAGATACATATCAAGAAATTGAATTTCAATTATTTGTGGAAACATATCAATTGGTAGAACCATTGATAAAAGAAAGAGATATTGCAATCACTCACATATTCTTCTGAATTATATGTATCCGCGGGATTAATTTGGAAACCCAATAGGAATATCCAAGAACAAACAACTTTTACTGGAAACATTCCTCTAATGAATTCTCTTGGAACTTTTATAGTAAACGGAATACACAGAATTGTGATCAATCAAATATTGCAAAGCCCTGGTATCTATTACCAGTCAGAATTGGATCATAATGGAATTTCGATCTATACCGGCACCATAATATCAGATTAGGGAGGAAGGTTAGAATTAGGGATTGATAAAAAAAACAAGGATATGGGTTCATGTGAATAGGAAATAAAAAATATCTATTGTAGTTCCATCATCAGTTATAGGTTTGAATATAAGAGAAATTCTAGAGAATGTTTACTACCTTGAAATTTTCTTATCTTTCTTAACAAATAAGGAGAAAAAAAAATTAGGTCAAAAGAAAATGCCATTTTGGAGTTTTATCAACAATTTTCTTGTGTAGGCGGGGATCCAATATTTTTTGAATCCTTATGTAAGGAATTACAAAAAAAAAAAATTCTTTCACCAAAGTTATGAATTAGGAAGGATTGGTCGACTAAATCTGAACTAGAGATTAAATCTTAATATACCTCAAAATAATACATTTTTGTTACTAGGAGATATATTGGCAACTGCAGATCATTTGATTGGAGTGAAATTTGGAATGGGTATACATGACGATATGAATCATTTGAAAAATAAACATATTTGTTCTGTAGGGGATCTCTTACAAAACCAATTCGGATTGGCTCTGGTTTACTTAGAAAATGTAGTTAAGAGAACCATATCTGGAGTAATTAGGCATAAATTGATACCGACTCCTCAGAATTTGGTAACTTCAACTCCGTTAATAACTACTTATGAATCTTTTTTCGGATGACACCCATTATCTCAAGTTTTGGATCGAACTGATCCATTGACACAAACAGTTCATGGGAGAAAATTGAGTTATTTGGGCCTTGGAGGATTAATAGGGTGAACTGCAAATTTTTGGATATGAGATATCCATCCTAGTCACTATGGGCACATTTGCCCCATTGACATGTCTAAAGGAATCAATGTTGGACTTATTAGATCTTTAGTAATTCATACCAGGATTGGTCATTGGGGGTCTCTAGAAAGTCTATTTTATGAAATCTTTGAGAAATTAAAAAAAAAAGCATGGATGCTTTATTTATCACTAAGTAGAGATGAATAATATATGGTAGCGGTAGAAAATTCTTTGGCTCTGAATCAAGGTATTCAGGAAGAACAGGTTATTCTAGTTCGATACCGCCAAGAATTCCTGACTATTGCATGGGAAGAGGTTCATCTTCAAAGTATTTTTTTCTTTATAATATTTTTCTATTGGAGCTTCCCTCATTCCTTTTATCGAGCATAATGATGTGAATCGGGCTTTAATGAGTTCTAATATGCAACGTTAAACAGTTTCACTTTCTCAGTCCGAGAAGTGCATTATTGGAACTAGATTGGAACACAAAGTGGCTTTAGATTCAGGAGTTCATGTTATAGTCGAACACGAGGGAAAGATCATTTATACTAATACTGACAAGATTATTTTATCGGGCAAGGGAGATACTCTAAACATTCCATTAGTAATGTATCAATGTTCCAACAAAAACACTTACATGCGTCAAAAACCCCAAGTTCGGCAGGGTAAATGCATTAAAAAGGGACATTTTTAGCGGATCGTGCCGCTACAGTTGGTGGTGAACTCGCTTTGGGGAAAAACATATTAGTAGCTTATATGCCATAGGAAGGTTACAATTTTGAAGATGCAATACTCATTAGCTAGCGTCTAATATATGGAGATATTTATACTGCTTTTCACATATGGAAAAATAAAATTCAGACTCATGTGACAAGCCAAGGTCCCAAAAGGATCACTAACAAAATATTGCATCTAGAAGGCCGTTTACTCTGCAATTTAGACAAAAATGGAATTTTGATGCTGGGATCTTGGTTTGAGACAGGCGATATTTTAGTAGGTAAATTAATGCTTTAGGTGGCAAAAGAATCATCGTATGCTCTGAAAGATAGATTATTACGAGCCATACTTGGCATTCAGGTATCCACTTTAAAGGAAACATATCTAAAATTACCTATAGGTGGTAGAGATCAAGTTATTGATGTGAGATAGACTTAGAGAAAGGGGTATTCTAGTTATAATCTAGAAATGATTCGTGTATATATTTCACAGAAACATGAAATCAAAGTAGGTGATAAAGTAGTTGGAAGACATGGAAATAAAGGTATCATCTCAAAAATTTTACCTAGATACAATATGCCTTATTTGCAAGACGGAAGACCTGTTAATATGGTCTTTAACCCATCAGGAGCACCTTCACAAATGAATGTGGGACAGATATTTGAATGCTCGCTTGGGTTAGCAGGGAGCCTGCTAAATAGACATTATCAAATAACACCTTTTGATGAGAGATATGAACGAGAGGCTTCAAGAAAACTATTGTTTTCTAAATTATATGAAGCAAGTAAGCAAACAGTGAATCCATGGGTATTTGAACCGCAGTATCCGAGAAAAAGTAAAATATTTGATGGAAGAACGGGAGATCCTTTTGAACAGCCTATTATAATAGGAAAGCCTTATATCTTGAAATTAATTCATTAAGTTGATGATAAAATACATGGATGTTTTAGTGGACATTATGCACTTGTTACACAATAACCTCTTAAGGCAGGTCTAAGCAGAGGGGACAGCGAGTAGGAGAAATGGAAGTTTGGGCGCTAAAGGGATTTGTGTTGCTCATATTTTACAAGAGATGCTTACTTATAAATCTGATCATATTAGAGCTTGCCAAAAAGTACTTGGTACTATGATCATTGGAGGAATAATACCTAAACCCAAGGATGCTCTAGAATCTTTTCGATTACTCGTTCGAGAACTACGATCTTTGGCTCTGAAACTGAATCATTTCCTTGTATCTGAGAAGAAATTCCAGATTGATAGGAAGGAAGTTTAATTGAAATGAACTAGAATTTTTCTACTATGATCGATTGGTATAAAAATCAGTTGCTCCAAATTGGATCAGTTTCTCCTCAACAAATAAGTGCTTGGGCGACTAAAATCCTACCTAATAAAGAGATAGTTGGAGAGGTGACAAAACTCTTTGCTTTTCATTACAAAACCAATAAATCAAAAAAAGATGGATTATTTTGTGAAAGAATTTTTAGGCCTATAAAGAGTGGAATTTACGCTTGTGAAAATTATCGAGTGATTGAAGATGAAAAAGAAGACCCGAAATTTTATGGACAATATGGAGTTGAATTTGTTGATTCTCAGACACGAAGATATCAAATGGGATATATAAAAGTGGCATGTCCAGTAACCCATGTATGGTATTTGAAACGTCTTCCTAGCTATATTGCGAATCTTTTAGATAAACCCCTTAAAGAATTAGAAGGCCTAGTATACAACGATGTGTGATTTGATCGAAATTATTATCTTACAGATTAGGAATGATAAACTGTCATCCCATTCAATCGCATTAAGATGCCCTGGATCTGACATGTCTCTTGGGAGGAGTAACATGAAGCTCAAAGTTATGGGTGTATTCAATACTCCTTCAAAAAAAGGGATTCGTCTATGGTCGATTCAGTAAAAAATAAATAGGGATTTCTAGTTGTACCTCGTGAAAAAAGACTTTTTTCTTTTTGTGGAATTAACCATTCCTCTTACTTTTAAAAAGGAATAAAATTTTGTTTATGTTCAAATAAACAAATATGTCATGGTTGCGGGAGTCTATACATCGCATATAAGCTTTAAAGACATCATGGCATAACCATCGAGGTGGCATAGGACCTAAACGATCGAATGGAATGATACATAGACAAGTAAATCCTGTATGAATTCTAAGGCACTCCTTTCATTTAAGGGGATTTTGCATTCGATGGGAAGTAGATTACTCAAGAATTTCACATTTCATTTCTGGCATAATTTATAATTGAATAAAGAATTCAAAAAATCAAAAAAATGAATTGAATCAATGAAATGTTGCTTGGTCTTCACTGGGAACTTGAGTAAGGAGTCAATTTTTTTGTGGTTTTTTAGAATTTAATTTAAAAGTGAGATCCCCTTTCTTTATCTTTATTTGGTATTGGTACAACTACTTGAGCCGGATGAGAGGAAACTCTCATGTTCGATTTTGAAGGGGGGGAGGAGATCATATAGGATCCTATCCCAATTTTTCTTTGCTAGGCCCATAACTAAAAAACCTACTTTCTTACAATGGCGAGGTTCGTTTGAATATGAAATCCAATCTTGGAAACATAGCATCCCACTTTTTTTTTACTACCCAAGATTTCGATACATTTGGAAATCGAGAAATTTTTACCAAGGCAGGTACTATTCGAGAATAATTAGTCAATCTAGATTTATGAATTGTTATAGATTATTCGTTAGTAGAATGGAAAGAATTAGGAGAAGAAGTTCCCACGGGGAATGAATAGGAAGATTGAAAAATTAGAAGAAGAAAGGATTTTTTAGGTAGACGCGCGAAATAGGCTAAGCATTTTATTCGAACAAATATAGAACCAGAATGGATGTTTTATGTCTCTTACTGGTTCTTCCTCCCGATTTGAGACCGATCATTCAGATAGATGGGGGTAAACTAATGAGTTTAGATATTAATGAACTTTATAGAAGAGTTACCTATCGGAACAATAGTTTTACCATCTATTATCAACAAGTAGATCTACGCCAGGAGAAAGCAATGTGTCAGGAAAAATTGGTACAAGAAGCCATGGATACATTTTTTGATAATGGAATCCATGGACAACCAATGAGGGATAGCCATAATAAGGTTTACAAGTCATTTTTAAATGTAATTGAAGGCAAAGAGGGAAGATTTTGTGAGACTCTACTTGGCAAATGGGTCAATTTTTTGGGCCATTTCGTCATTGCCATTGGACCTTTACTTTCATTATGTCATTACGGATTGCCTCGCAAAATAACAATAGAGCTTTTTCAAACATTTGTAATTGGTGGTCTAATTAGACAACATCTTGCTTCGAACATAACAGTTGCTAAGAGTAAAATTCAAGAAAAAGGGTCAATTATATGGGAAATACTTTAAGAAGTTATGCGGGGGCATCTTGTATTGCTGAATAGAGCGCCTACTCTGCATAGATTAGGCATACAGGCATTCCAACCCATTTTAGTGGAAGGACATGCTATTTGTTTACATCCATTAGTTCGTAAGGGATTTAATGCAAACTTTGATACGGATTAAATGGTTGTTCATGTGCCTTTATCTTTAGAGGCTTAAGCGGAGGCTTGTTTACTTATGCTTTCTCATATGAATCTTTTGTCTCCAGCTATTGGGGATCCCATTTTGGTATCGACTCAAGATATGTTTATAGGGCTCTATGTATTAATGAGCGGGACTCGTCGAGGTATTTATGCAAATAGGTATAATCCATGTAATCGAAAAAACTATAAAAATGAAAGAATTGACGATAATAACTATAAATATACAAAAGAACCCTTTTTCATAATTCCTATGATGCAATTAGAGCTTATCGACAGAAAAGAATCCATTTATATAGTCCTTTGTGGCTTCGGTGGCAACTAGATCAACGCGTTATTGCTTCAAGAGAAGTTCCCGTTGAAGTTCACTATGAATCTTTGTGTACCTATCATGAGATTTATGGACACTATCTAATAGCAAGAAGTATAAAAAAAGAGATTCTTTGTATATACATTCGAACTAGTATTGGTCATATTTCTCTTTATCGAGAAATCGAAGAAACTATACAAGGTTTTTGTCAAGCCTACTTATATGATACCTAATCATATGGTATCTAAGCTAAGTAATTCTATGACACCGGTGTGAATGCGAGTCTCTCCGATTCAACTAGGACCATAGTTCCTGACCTAAAATTTTACGCGAATCAAGATCAAGAAAAGAAAGTTTTCCAATCATTGACTCAAACTCATTGTCAAATCCCACTCAACCGAATATGGAGGTACTTATGGCAAAATAGGTTAACCTATTATTTCACAATAAAGTCACAGATGGAACTACCATGAAACAACTTATTAGCATATTAATAAATCATTTCAGAATGGCATATACATCACACATCCTGGATCATGTAAAGACTCTAGGTTTCTAACAAGCCATTGCTACGTCCATATTTCATTAGGAATTGATGATCTTTCAATGATACGTTCTAAGGGATAGCTAGTCCAAGATGCTAAACAACAAACTTTGATTTTGGAAAAGCATCATCATTGTGGGAATGTACACGCGGTAGAAAAATTACACCAATCCATTGAGATATGGTATGCTACAAGTGAATATTTGCGATAAGAAATGTATCCTAATTTTAGGGTGACTGACCCTTTTAATCCAGTCGATATAATGTCTTTTTTAGGAGCCCGAGGAAATGCATCTTTTATGAGAGGATTAATGTCGAATTCCCAAGGACAAATGATTGATTCACCTATTTAAAGAAACTTACGTGAAGGACTGTCTTTAACAGAATATATCATTTCTTGCTACGGAGCCCGCAAAGGCGTTGTGGATATCGCTATATGAACATCAAATGTTGGATATCTTATGCGTAGGCTTGTTGAAGTGGTTCAACATATTGTTATACGTAGAACAAATTGTGGCACCATCAAAGGGATTTCTGTGAGTCCTCAAAAAAGGATGATGCTAGAAAGAATTTTAATACAGACATTAATTGGTCGTGTATTAGTAGACAATATATATTTGGGTCCACGATGTATCGCCATTCGAAATCAAGATATTGGGATTGGTCTTATCAATCGATTCATAACCTTTCGAACACAATCAATATCTATTCGAACCCCCTTTACTGGTAGGAGTACATCTTGGATCTGTCGATTATGTTATGGTCAGAGTCCCACTCACGGTGACTTGGTTGAACTGGGAAAAGCTGTAGGTATTATTGCAGGTCAATCAATTGGAGAACCAGGGACTTAACTAACATTAAGAACTTTTCATGCTCGCGGAGTATTTACAGCGGGTACTGTAGAACATGTACGAGCTCCTTCTAATGGAAAAATAAAATTCAATAAGGATTTGGTTCATCCTACACGTGCACGTCATGGGCATCTTGCTTTTTTATGTTATATAGACTTGTTTATAATTATTGGGAGTGAAGATATTATACATAATGTGACTATTTCATCAAAAAGTTTTCTTTTAGGTCAAAATGATCAACATGTAGAATTAGAACAAATGATTGCTGAGATTTGCGTGGGAACATACACTTTTAATTTTAAAGAGAGGGTTGGAAAACATATTTATTCTGACTCAGAGAGAGAAATGCATGGAGTACTGGTATGCACCATGCACCTGAATTTACATATAGTAATGTTTATTTGTTAGTAAAAACAAGCCATTTATGGATATTATCAAGAGGTTCTTGCAGATATAGTCTAGTTCGTTTTTTATTCCACAAGGATCAAGATCAAATGAACATTCATTCTCTTTCTGTCAAACGAAGGTATATTTCTAGCCTCTCAGTGAATAATGATCAAGTGAGACACAAATTCTTTAGTTCGAATTTTTTTGATTAAAAAAATGTGGGATTCCTGATTATTCAGAATTTAATCGAATCATAGGTACTAATCATTGTAATCTCATAAATTTTGCTATTCTTCATGAGAATTTGAATTTATTAGCAAAGAAGCGAAGACATCGATTTATCATTTCATTCCAATCGATTCAAGAACAAGAGAAAGAACTAATGCCACATTCAAGTATCTTGATTGAAATACCCATCAATGGTATCTTCCATAGAAATAATATTCTTGCTTTTTTTAACGATCCTCGATATAGAAGAAAGAGTTCAAGAATTCTTAAATATGGGACTAAAGGTGCGCGTTCAATCATCAAAAAAGAGGATGTGATTGAGTATCGAGGACTCAAAAAATTTAAGACAAAATACCAAATAAAAGTAGATTGATTTTTTTTTCGTTCCCAAGGAAGTGCATATTTTACCCAAATCTTCTTCCATAGTGGTACGAAACAATAGCATCAATGGAGTAGATACACTAATCACTTTAAATATAAGAAGCCAAGTAGGTGGATTGGTCCAAGTGGAGAGAAAAAAATGTATTGAACTTAAAATCTTTTTTGGAGATATCTATTTTTCGGGAAAGAAAGATAAGATATCCCGACACAGTGGCATCTTGATACTGCCAGGAAGGTGAAAAACGAACTCTAAAGAATCAAAAAAATTGAAAAAATGGATTTATGTCCAACGGATCACACCACCAAGAAAAAGTATTTTGTTTTGTTGCGACCCATAACCACATATGAGATAGCAGATAGTATAAATTTAGCAACACTCTTTCCACATGATATATTTCGAGAAAAGGATAATATGCAATTTCAAGTTGTCAATTGTATCCTTTATGGAAATGAGAAATTGGCTCAAGGAATTTCTAACACAAGTATTCAATTGGTTCGAACTTGTTTAGTCATGAATTGGACCAAGACAACAAAAGTTCGTCCATCGAAGAGGTCCGTACTTTCTTTATTGAAGTGAGTACAAATGGTCTGATTCAAGATTTCCTAAGAATCAACTTAGTGAAATCCCATATTTCGTATATCAGAAAAAGGAACGATCCGTCAAGTTTAGGATTGATCTCTGATAATGAGTCAGATTGCATCAATCTGTTTTATTCCATTTATTCCAAGGCAAGGATTCAATAATCACTTAGCTAAAATCATGAAATTATTCGTATGTTGTTGAATAGAAATAAAGAATGCCAATCTTTGATAATTTTGTCACCATCTAATTGTTTTCGAATGGGTCCATTCAATCATGTGAAATATCATAATGTGATAAAAGAATCAATTAAAATTAAAAAGAATCCTCTAATTACAATTAGAAATTCATCGGGCCCTTTAGGAACATCCATTCAAATTGCGAATTTTTATTCATTTTATCGTTTAATAACTCATAATCAGATCTTGGTAATAAAATGTTGTCAACTTGACAATTTAAAACATATTTTTCAAGTAATTAAATATTACTCAATGGATGAAAATGGGAGGATTTATAATCCCCATCAATGGGGTAACATGGTTTTGAATCCATTCAATTTGAATTGTTATTTTTTCCATCAAAATTATCATCATAATTATTGTGGAGAAATGTCCACAATAATTAATCTTGGGCAATTTATTTGTGAAAACGTATGTATAGCCAAAAACGTTACCCCACCTCAAATTTGGTCAAATTTTAATTCTTCAAATTGACTATGTAGTAATAAGATCAGCTAAGCCTTATTTGGCTACTCCAGGAGCAATTGTTCATGGGCATTATGGATAAATTCTTTACGAAGGATATATGTTAGTTATATTTATATATGAAAAATCGAGATCTAGTGATATAAAATAAGGTCTTCCAAAAGTGGAACAAGTGTTAGAAGAACGTTCAATTGATTCAATATCGATGAACCTAAAAAAGAGAGTTGAGGGTTGGAACAAGCATATAACACGAATTCTTGGAATTCCTTGGGGATTCTTGATTGGTGCTAAGCTAACTATAGTGCAAAGTCGTATCTCTTAGGTTAATAAGATCTAAAAGGTTTATCAATCCCACCGGGTGCAAATCCATAATAGGCATATAGAAATTATCGTACGTCAAATAACATCAAAAGTCTTGGTTTCAGAAGAGGGAATGTCTAATGTTTTTTTACCCCGAGAACTAATTGGATTGTTATGAGCAGAACAAACAGGACGTGCTTTAGAATAAGTGATCTGTTATCGAGCCATCTTATTAAGAATAATGAGAGCATCTTTGAATACTCAAAGATTTATATTCGAAGCAAGTTTTCAAAAAACCACTCGAGTTTTAGCAAAAGCTACTTTCCAAGGTCGTATCGATTGGTTGAAAGGCCTGAAAGAAAACATTGTTCTAGGGGGGATGATCCTCGCGGGTACCGGATTCAAAGAATTAGTGCACTGTTCAAGACCCAGCATTCCTTTGGAAACAAAAAATAAAGAATTTATATTTATTTAAGGGGAAATGAGAGATATTTTCTTCCACCATTGAGAATTATTTAACTCTTACATTGCAAAGAATTTACATAATACATCTGAACGATCATTTATAGGATTTAATGATTCCTAAGAGCGGATTCATGTTTTTGACTTAACTATTTGTTGTTTACTGTAGTCATTTGATTTGCTAATTTGTTAATAGTAATAAAGATAATAACGAATAGAAAGTAATGGCTTGGATCGTGTATAAACAGCCAATCTCCGGTAAAAGAGAAGGTTCCATCGAAATAATTATTTATTTTAGGGTACCTTCTTTCTTTTTTTTTTTTTTTTTGAAAAAAAAAAAGAGGAAGTGTTAGGAGAAATGGCAAAAAGATATTTGAACATCAATTTGGAAGAGATGATGGAAGCAGGAGTTCATTTTGGTCATGGTACTAGAAAATGGAATCCTAGAATGGCACCTTATATCTCTACAAAGCATAAAGGTATTCATATTACAAATCTGACTAGAACTGCTCATTTTTTATCAAAATCTTGTGATTTAGTGTTTAATGTAACAAGTAGGGGAAAACAATTCTTAATTATTGGGACCAAAAATAAAGTAGCTAATTCAGTGGCGCGGTTTGCAATAAGGGCTTGGTGTCATTATGTTCATAAAAAATGGCTCCGTGGTATGTTAACAAATTGGTCCACTATAGAAATGAGACTTCATAAGTTTAGAGACTTAAGAATGGAACAAAAGACAAGGAGGCTCAACCATCTTCCAAAAAGAGATGCAGTTGTGTTGAAGAGACAATTATCTCACTTGCAAACATATCTAGGCTGGATTAAATACATGATGAGGTTGCCTGATATTGTAATAATCACTGATCAGCAAGAAGAATATACGACTCTTCGAGAATGTATCACTTTGGGAATTCTAACAATTTCTTTAATCGATACAAACTGTGATCTCAATCTCGCAGATATTTCAATTCCAGCAAATAATGATGTTATAGCTTCAATTCAATTAATTCTTAACAAATTAGTATTCCCGATTTGTGTGGGTTGTTCTAGCTATATATAAAATCTTTGATTAATAATAAGATTTTTTTTTTTTGGGAGGACTCCCTCGATTTATGGAATCGATTACTACTCTTGAACCGCACAAAAGAAAAAGAGATAAAAATAACTACGGATATTATGTGATTAGTTTAATTGGTATCCAAAACCAAAATATACAATTCAAGTAGGTAAGTCAAAAAAGAGAGATGGTTGAATCAAAATAATTTAAAGTTCTTATTTCTGTTAAGGGGCAACATGAATGTTATATCATGTTCCATCAACACACTAAAAGGGTTATACGATCTATCTGGTGTAGACGTAGGCCAACGTTTCTATTGGCAAATAGGAGGTTTATAAGTCCATGCTTAAGTACTTATTACTTCTTGGGTTATGATTGCTATCTTATTAGGTTCTGCTGTTATAGCGGTTCGGGATCCACAAACAAGTCCAACAGAAAGCCAAAATTTCTTCAAATATGTTCTCGAATTCATTCGAAACGTGAGCAAAACTCAAATTAGAGAAGAATATGGTCCATGGATTCTCTTTATTGGAACTATGTTTCTATTTATTTTTGTTTCTAACTGGTCAGGTGAGCTTTTACCTAGGAAAATCATACAGTTACCTTATGGGGAGTTAGCTACACCTATGAATGATATAAATACTACCGTTGCTTTAGCTTTACTCACGTCAGTAGCATATTTCTATGCGGGTCTTACCAAAACAGGATTAGGATATTCTAGTAAATACATTCAACCAACTCCAACTCTTTTACCCATTAACATCTTAGAAGATTTCATAAAACCCTTATCACTTAGTTTTCGACTGTTCAGAAATATATTAGCTGATGAATTAGTAGTTCTTGTTTTGTTTCTTTAGTACCTTTAGTGGTTCCTATACCTATGATGTTCCTTGGATTATTTACAAGCGGCATTCAAACTCTTATTTTTGCAACTTTAGCTGCGGCTTGCATAGGCGAATCTATGGAGAGTCATCATTGACTAGTTTTTGAAATAGTCTTTTTTCCCAATCGAATGTATGGATAATCTACTTAGGGAACATAAATATACAAATACGGTATACATGATCTAAAGTAATAGCAAAAAGGATTACGATATTAAGGAATTGTAATAAAAAAAGGAAAGAGATCTAAAAGATCTTTTTCCTAAAATTCCCGCTCGGTCCATTTATTTATTATGCCTACCTCTAATCAATATTCTCTTCATATTTATATTGTTTTGTTTATTCAATTTCAATCAAATTAAATATAAAAAGAAAATAATTTGAATAAGAATTATTATGGTATCAATTTATGGCATGTGATTAAAGATTAAAAAAAGATCTTTTTTAAAACGATGCCCAATTCCAATTTTAGTCGATTTCATTCAATTCAACGATTGACTAAAATAAAATATTAATAAATAATAAAATAAATTGCATGAATTTAGCTCAATCAAATATTGATATTTATTTCTATACAATGATTTGACCTAATGAATTCACCCATTTAGATTATATCCAATGATAAATAAAAGGAAGAGAAGAATTTAGAAAAAAAGCAAGATTCATATAAAAGGGGGTTGGTTAAGGGGGTAGAATTAGATACATGTAATCTAATGTTTATCAGCCAATTCTTGTGGATGTTTCGAAGAAAATTTCTAGAATCCAATTTCATCTAAGATTCAAATAAGAATAGTCGGTTTGTGCTATGGAAGAAACATATATATATATATGTATATATATATGTATATATATATATATACATATATATGTATATATATATATATACATATATATGTATATATATATATGATATTACGTATTGACTAGTTATACATGAACTAAAGATATATTTAATCTGCCTTGCTATTGTGAATTTATATAGGGATTCCAGTAGAAGTTCTCACTTTTCGTTTTAACTGTGAATTGAATGAATAAAGAGATGAAATAAAGAAAAAGAACAAAGGATTCAAAGGATGGTTCACAAAAAAGAAATGGAAAAAAATCATATATATATATATATATGGATTCATAAAAATCCCATGGATAGGAACTAAAAAAGAGATATTGAAGTGATTTTGATGGTTCAATAATATTATTACTTCAATTCGGAGTTCTTAGTTACTTTGGCTAGGTAAATCTTAGCAATGGAATAATGAAGTCATAATTCATTGGATGATTGTATCATTAACCATTTCTTTATTTTGGTGCGAGGAACTTAACATGAATCCACTGATTTTTGCCGCTTCTATTATTGCTGCTGGGTTGGCTGTTGGACTTGCTTCTATTGGACCTAGAGTTAGTCAAGTACTACTGCGGGCCAAGCTGTCGAAGGTATCGTGAGACAACCTGAGGCGGAAGGAAAAATACGAGGTACTTTATTGCTAAGTCTAGCTTTTATGGAAGCTTTAACAATTTATGGACTAGTTGTAGCATTAGCGCTTTTATTTGCAAATCATTTTGTTTAATCCTATAAATTTGAAAAATCATGTATTTTTTTCTTATCTTATAGACAGGGACCTGCTCCTTACTTTTTCAAATTATATCAAGATTTCACTCCTACAATTATTTATTCGTTGGGACAATAATCCATGGGAAGGACTAATTTGAGGATGAGGAACTCACTTTCTTCCTTCTCTTTCTTATTCTTAGTCTAAGGGAAACCTTTGTTTTAAAGAGTGCTGCAAGACAAAAAAGACGTATTTTGAAATTTACATGAGACTTGGTCCTAAATTCTAACTAAATTCTAATAAGTATTATCATTATTGATAATTTTTAATAAAAAATATATTTTTCTAAATAGAATAGATTTTTTACTCTATTTAGAAATAGGTACTAAAAATAGGTAAATTGAATTTAATTATTCAATTTATATTAAATAATTAAATAAATTATTAAATAAAAAATTATAAAATATAAAAAATATAAAAATATGTAGAATAGAAATAGAAAAAATAAGCAATACAATACAAAAAAACTTTGTTCCTTTTTGGAGGAGATTATATGAAAAATGTAACCAATTATTTCCTTTCCTTGGGTCACTGGCCATCCGTCGGGATTTTCAGGTTTAATACCGATATTTTAGCAACAAATCCAATAAATCTAAGTGTAATGCTTGGTGTATTGATCTTGTTTGGAAAGGGAGTGGGTGCAAGTTGTTTATTTCAAGAATAGGCTGGATCCACCTAGTTGCACTTTAGAACTAGGAGGTGCATGATCCCGTGAATTACTTTTGAATAAATTTTAAAAGTCATATTTAAGAACCATAGCATTTCGTGATTCATTGGTAAATCTACTTTGCTTTGATTTTCTATCAACTAAAAATCTGGGATCATTAACATAGTTAAAGCTAAACCCTTTGAAGTCTAGATACAGCATGGTACTCTTTCTACTACTATAGATAAAATACAAATATTTTCAAAACGAATAGTTAGAATTTTTTTCGATATAAAACACTTATGTTGATAAAATGATTCAAGCCTTTTATTTTTATTGAAAATGGAAAAATGAGTATTTCAAACCCTTTTTTTCTAAGAAGAATTCTTTGGATTTGAAAAAAAAAAGAAACAACTTTACTAAAAATTATATATTTTTGGTTAGTCAGAAGAATACTCCGAATATTCCGATCTTGGATTAGTGATCATCCTCGATATTTTTTCTTGAATATGAATAAAGAAAAGAGGGAGAGGATAGGCTCATTACATTAAAAAAAAAAAGATATGTGAATTAACCACCCATAAGTATAAGTGATTGAAGTAATTGAGCTTGAGAGCCAAATGAATCGAAAGATTCATGTTTGGTTTAGGAAGAGATCATGGAATTTTTTTGAAATGAATGTAAAGATAATCCACTTTCATTAAGCGATTTATTAGATAATCGAAAACAGAGGATCTTGAATACTATTCAAAATTCAAAAGAGCTATGCGGGGGGGCCATTGGACAGTTAGAAAAAGCCCAGCTCACTTACACAAAGTAGAAATGGAAGCGGATCAGTTTTGAGTGAATGGATACTCTGAGATAAAAAGAGAAAAATCAAATTTGATTAATTCAACTTATAGGGTTAATTACATCAGAGGGACCTACATTTTAGGTGTAGTATCAAATTGAGACATACATAAAAAAATTGCATCAAATTAGGACACATATAACGTGCATTTTGCAATGCGGGACTTCCGTCAATAAAATCCGTTAAAATTAACTTCATATCTCGCTCAATATGTACTTAAAAATAGTCACATGTACCTTATTTTTGTAAATTTCTTGTTGCCTCTTAGTCACTCACACTCCATAAATTTCACTCACACTCACCATCTCTTTGATAATTTCTTCTTGATTTTCTCTGTATTTCTCTTTAAACAATTGAAGATTCACACCCAAGCATCAAGGTGTTATCCAGAATTTTTAAGATACTCTTGTCAAATGCTTCTTAGATAAGCTTAACAGCACCACTTTTGCTGAATCTAATCTTTTGACTGCCTGCACCATCACCTTCCACGCTTGTAACCTAATCTTTTTAGTAAAGGGCCTGACAAGAAGCAGAACCATCCACTCCCTACAAAAGCTTGGTATCTTCCTCATGTTCTTTATTTTTTACTCATTGTCGAGTTCATTTTCTATTCCTTTTTGAATTTTAACTTTATCATCCAGACTTTTTACCATACACTGATATATCATATTCCACAACCTAACATGCTTCTGTTTTCCCATGTTGGTTCTCTGTTTTTTGTCACTAGTAAATGTGGATGTTGAACTTTCAGATGAAGGAAATCCTTGAAGCCTTAGAATCTTCTTCCTCGATTGTTTTGGATGAATTTGGTTCCACTAATGACTCACTAGCAATAGAAGCAATAGTAGAAGCAATAGTAGCTCGATGATCCCCCAACGGTGGCGCTCTACAGGGAGCGTTGCACTTTTCTCAATGAGGCAGTCCAGTAGAGGTTCACTCTAGCAAAAGCACACATTGCTTACATCCACTCCCTCAAAGGGATTGGTAACTGGCTTCATGGCTTCATCAGCCAACAACACGATTCAATTGGTTATGCTGATTTAGCTCCCTCACCCAAGCTCAATCTGCCTACCCAGAAGAAATGAGACCCAAATATTTATGAGGAAGAAGCAACTACTAGCTCTTCTAAGAAGCCTAGGATTACTAATCACTCTCACTCAAAAACCAATTCTGGGTCGCATCTTCATTTTGATTCTGATTCTGAGGATGATGATGGTTATGGGTCCCTTTCCTTGCACCACTTTAATCATTCCTTGCCTCTGCATCATCATGTTGGCAGTGTTGGATATGGTTCTCAAGTTGACTACACGGATACAGATTATGATAATTATGCGAATCAAGGGTCATTCTTAGGTGGATTTATGAACATTAATTATATGAAGAACAAAGCTACTGCTTCTTCTATGGTCTATGAGCAAGGACCAATGACACTAGAGAGAGTTTACATGGGTGAATCTTCTTCATCTTCTACTTTCTATTATCCTTATTCGTATTCTTCAAACAACAATTCTTATCCGTATCCTAGGTATCCAAATTATGGTGGCAGTGGTGGTGTTCTTAGTGGGTACTACGGTTCTTCCTTGTATCCCTATGGATCTTCATCACCACAAGCGGCGGTGGCCTCCTCTTCGAAGCCGCCGCCTTCTTCGCCACCACAAGCTTCACCTTGGGAATTCTTGAACCTTTTTGAAAGCTACGATAACTACTATCCTCCATATACTTTGAGCCGAGACTCCAGGGAGCTGAGGGAGGAAGAAGGAATCACTGATTTAGAAGACGATGATTATCAACACAAGGTTGTGCAGGAAGTCCATGGAGATCAAAAATTTTTGGATAGGAAATACTCCAAATCTGCCATGGACGAGGAAGATGGTAAAGGTGGTAGTAGCAATGTTAGTGCTAGTGGTAAAGATGGTTGTACAGAGGCCTCATTGTACTAAACAAGGCCGAGCGTGTCTATGGAACCTAATGGGGTGGAGTATGAGGTGCATGTGCTGGAGAAGAAAGTGGTGGACAATGAGAAGGCAGAGGAGCGTAGTACGGCCCGCAGTGGTCCGCAGGATGTCTCTGAGGTTGCTAGAGAAATTGAGGTTTAATTTGTCAGGGCTTCCAAGTCAAGCAGTGAGATTGCTAAGATGCTGGAAGTAGGAAAACTTCCTTATTAGCGCAAACTAAAATCATCTATTTAAGAAGTAATCTTCTTGCTAATTTATTCAAAGAGAAATACAAAGAAAATTGAGAAGAAATTATCAAGGAAATGGTAAGTGTGAGTAAAATCTATGGAGTGTGAATGACTATGAGGCAATAAGGGATTTGCAAAAATAAGGTACATGCGACTATTTTTAAACACTTTTGAGTGAGAAATGGAGTTAATTTTAATGGATTTTATTGACGAAAGTCTTATATTGCAAAATGCCGTTATGTGAGTCTTAATTTGATGCAATTCTTTATGTAGGTCTCAATTTAATACTGCATCTAAAATGTAAGTCCCTCTAATGTAATTAACCCCAACTTATAAGACTTTGGAACAATTAGAAAATTACAAAAAATGAAACCATTTTTTTTAACAACAAAGAGTGATTAATCAAGTCCGACAACAGGTTTTCCAACAAGCTTTATAAGGAGCTATAGGAACTTTGAATAGTTGTTTGAGTAAAGAGTTACATTTACGTACCATTAATGCTAATATTGGTATGTTTAGGGCAATGAAAGAAATAACTGATTAAGTCCTTTACTTTTATTATAGGCATTATTTTTTTTTCTTCAAAAAGAGAATTAGGAAATACTCATGGTAACCATTAGAGCTGACGAAATTATTAATATTATCTGTGAGTGTATTGAGCAACATAATAAAGTAAAGATTATAAATGCTGGTACCGTACTTCAAGTAGGCAATGGCATCGCTTGTGTTTATGATCTTGATGAAGTAATGGCAGGTGAATTAGTAGAATTTGAAGAGGGTACGATAGGCATTGCCTTGAATTTAGAATCAAATAATGTTGGTGTTGTATTAATGAGTGATGGTTTGGTGATACAAGAGGAAGTTCTGTCAAAGCAAGAGGAAAAATTGCTCAGATACTCGTGAGTGAGGCTTATTTGGGTCTTGTTATAAATGCCCTGGCTAAACCTATTGATAGTTGAGGTGAGATTTCAGCTTCTGAATCTCGGTTAATTGAATCTCTCGCTCAAGGTATTATTTCGAGATGTTACATATATAAGCCTCATCAAACAGGACTTATTACTATTGATTCGATGATCCCTATCAGACGTGGGCAGCGAGAATTAATTATTGGGGATAGCCAGACCAGTAAAACAGCAGTAGCCACAGACACAATTCTCAATCAACAAGGTCAAAATGTAATATGTGTTTATGTAGCTATTGGTCAAAAAGCATCTTCTGTGGCTCAGTAATGACCACTTTCCAAGAAAAAGGGGGCGATGGAATTACACTATTGTGGTATCCAAAATGGTGGATTCTCCAGCTACATTATAATATCTCGCGCCTTATATTTTATGCACCGTGGATGACACACTTTAATCATTTATGATGATCCTTCCAAACAAGCACGGGCTTATCACCAAATGTCTCTTCTATTACGAAGACCACTTGGTTCGTGAAGCTTATTCAGGAGATATTTTCTATTTGCATTCATATCTTTTAGAAAGAGCCGCTAAATCAAGCTCTCAGTTAGGTGAAGGAAGTATGACTGCTTTACCAATAGTTGAGACCCAATCGGGAGACGTTTCGACTTATATTCCTATTAATGTAATTTCTGTTACAGATGGACAAATATTCTTATCCACCAATCTATTCAACGCTGGAATTAGACCTGCTATTAATGTAAGTATTTCTGTATCCAGAATCGGATTTGCAGCTCAAATTAAAGCTATGAAATAAGTAGTTGACAAATTATAATTGGAATTGGCTAAATTCACCGAATTAGAAGCCTTTGCACAATGTGCTTTTGATCTCAATAAAGCTACTCATAATCAATTGGTAAGAGATTAATGATTACGTGAGTTACTCAAACAAAAAAGAGGATGTGATCGAGTATTGAGGAGTCAAAAAATTTAAGACAAAATACCAAATGAAGGTAGATTGATTTTTTTCATTCCCGAGGAAGTGCATATTTTACCCAAATTTTTTGATTTTTTCATCAACTTCAACTAGCTCGACTTATGTTATATGGGATAGTGTATTCTATAGATTTGTATGGGGATATAAAACGTACTAATAAATACAAATTTGCTTTCTTCTGTCTATTGTAATGGACCAAAAATAAAGAAAATCCTATATCATATTGTTTTTTTTTTGTTCAAGTAATGAGATATTTTATGCTATTTTTACACATGTATTTAGAGATTTTTTGTTTTGAAGATAGTATATATAATCTAAAGAAAAAATAAATATAAATATAAATAGACAGATAAGGAATAGGAAAGAACGATTCATTTTGAACAATAGATGTCTTTCACATCCAACTACAACATTGAATAACCTTTTTTGTTTTTGAATGGCAGTTCCAAAAAAAAACATATTTCTATATCAAAAAAGCATATTCGTAAAAAAATTAGGAAAAAGAAAGGATATTGGGCAACGTTGAAAGCTTTTTGGTTAGTGAAATCTCTTTCTACAAGGAATTCAAAAAGTTTATTTGTACGGCAAATAAATAAAATTAAACAAAAAAACATTAAACTAATCTAAATCGACCTAACTCGAAAAGCTAATTTTTTTAGAATATAGAAGTAATGAGTATAAAAGGAATGATTTTCATTTCCTAATGTTTTGAACTTATCAATTTTTTTTCTACTAAATTATAAAATAATAAAATAGTGTTTTTTCTATAATGAATAAAGACAAGATATAAGGTTTTACTTTTCTTATAATATGTTTTTTGTTTCATTTTCGGGATGGGGATTCTTATTTTCCCCATCACACACTTGTTAGAATAATAAATATAAAAAGTTTTTATATTTCTCTTTTTTTTCTACTATAAAAGAAGAAATAAAAGATCTTTAGTCAAAATTAATATGTTTAGATTGTTGAAATTAATTGATTAAGTTTAAATCTTATAACTCTTAAAACTATAAAAACGGGTCAAAGTGAATTGTCCCACATTATCACTTTTCATTTCCCACAGAAGGCTAGGACTTCGTGGTTCTTGTGAGTCTAATTCATTGAAATTCTATCCAGTAAAATGGAAGAATTATAAATCTCCAAAATAATAAATAGGAATATCGTAAATAGAGCCATTGTAACACCCATCAAAGGAGTCGTTCCCCATCCAAGAGCTACTTTACCATATTCTGAATTCAATGGTTTTAATAAATCCCCTATAACAATTCGTCTTGTCCCAGATCTAGAACTACCCTCAACAGTTTGTGTAGCCATAAATTGTATTTTGTATTCATTGAGATCTGTTGACTTTGTATACCATTCCGTTGTAAATAAACGATCTTAGCATAGATCTATTGTGGTCTTGAAATTATATAATAATGGAAATAGCAATCCTAGTTGCTATCTCTATATCTGGGTTGCTTGTAAGTTTTATTGGGTACGCTCTATATACTGCCTTTGGGCAACCCTCTCAACAGCTAAGAGATCCATTCGAGGAACACAGGGACTAGTTGATTGGGAGGCTGATTACTTCAATTGAAATAATGAAAAATTATTTCATTTTTTTAGTTGGAACTTTAGATGGTTCTCAAAAAAAGATAACGAAAAAAATTATACCTAAAGTCGATACTAAGAGGATTGTATAAACTAATGCTTCCATAAATTCAATCGTGGTTTATAATTATAGCTTCCATACCTGTTTTGCTTATTTGGGATGATCCTTCAGATCAAGAAAGAACAAGCGTCAAAGAAAAGGCAGTGATTTAAATCAAGATTTCTCCAGTACCTTATGCCAAATCGTGAACAAAAAATAGAAGCGAAAAATAAGAAAGCAGTGTTGCATCAGACTACTTGTCTTCCTGTAGTTAGATCTCCAATTTTTTAGAATGTTCCAAATTCCACTTGAGCATCCAAATCTTGATCAATACCAGTAAAAACATCTCTGAATAGGGTTTTAGCACCATGCCAAATGTGTCTGAAGAAGAAAAACAGAGCAAACATAGCATGCCCAAAAGTAAACCAACCCTTTGGACTACTACAAAAAACACCATCGGATTTCAAAGTAGCACGATCTAATTCAAAAATTTCACCTGATTGAGTGCATCTAGCATATTTTTTCACAGTCGTGGGATTACTATAACTCACTTCATTGAGTTCGTCGCCATAGAACTTAACAGTTACGTCTACTTGTTTGACACTATATATCGATTCTGCCTTTCTAAAAGGAACATCCACTTTAACAATTTCGTCTCCGTCTACCAAAACAACAAAAAATATTTCAAAAAAAGTAGGCATATGATGTACAAAAAGTTCACGCCTTTCTTTATCTTTAAAGATAGGGTGTCCTAACCACCCAACAATTATTCCATCCCTATTGTCCATTGAGCCTGCTCTGAATAATCCCCCTTTCATTGGATTATTACCAATGCAATCATAAAAACCTAATTTTTCATGAATTTTAGACCAAGCTTATGATAAACTTTGATTTTCGACTAGCCCATCACTAACTCTTTGATATATTTCTTGTTGGAAGGATCCCTAATCCCATTCATAATGAGTAGGACCAAATAATTTGATGAGGTAGTTGCTGAACCATACCACATAGTTCCAGTAACAATAAAAGCTGCAAAAAAGACAGCCATGATACTACTGGAAAGGATGATTTCAATATTGCCCATACGTAATCCTTTGTATAAATGTTGGGGTGGACGGACACTAAGATGGAATAAGCCCGCAAATATGCCCAATGTCCCTACTGCAATATGATGAGAGGCTATTCCTCTTGGAACAAAAGGATCAAAACCTTCTATGGCCCATGCTGGATTTACATTGTACCCTTTCGCTTAGTCCATAAGGGTCGGACACCCATATTTCAGGATCATATAATCCTATTACATGAAATGCGTCAAAACCAAAATAAGCCACTCTTGAAAGAAATAAATGAATTCCAAAGATCTTGGGCAAATCCAAAGAAGGTTTTCCTGTACATTCATCATAAAACATTTTTAGATCCCAATACACCCAATGCTAGATAGCTGCCAAGAAGCACAAGCCAGAAAACACGATATGTTCTTTGGCTACACCTTCATAACTCCAAATACCCAGATTCCTAATAGTCCCTCCTGTAATACTCTAATCGAGCCATGAATTGGTTATTCCTAAATGAGTCATGAAGGGTATAACGAACATACCTCGTCACCACATTAGATCAAGGACGGGGTCAGAGGGATCAAAAACTGCTAATCATATAAAGCCATCGAACCGGCCCAACCAGCAACCAGAGCTGTATGCATTATATGAACAGAAAGTAAACGGCCAGGATCATTCAATACGATGCTATGAACATGATACCAAGGCAAACCCACGAAAATACCCTTTTATCAACGAAAAATAGACACCATGTAACTTTATTGCATTGGAAAAAAACTATGCTATCGACCTTCTTCCTTTTAGTGGATTATTTCGAAGAAAGAATTAATATTTGTTATATTTTTTTAGTAATAATGGAACAATTCGATTCATAGGAAAAAAAAAAAAGAAGCAGATCTATTCTATATCCAATAAGTACCAATACATAATGGTGGTTAACCCTATTTTCTATGAACGAACGTATCTATATTTGTTCATCACTCAAAGGACCTATTCGTAAAAAATTTCCTTTATTTTTATTCATTCTATCTCCCTTCACCTTTATTTTCTATTTTATTTTATATTTTATGACCTTATTCAATCTATGTATAAAATAGAATTAATAAAGTATGATAAAGGCCAATATTATTAAGACAATAACCCCATTGTTACGCTTCCACATCAAAGTGAAATAGAGTACTTAATTCTTTTTTCTTTCATTTAATGCCTATTGGTGTTCCAGAAGTATCTTTTTGAAGTCCTAAAGAGGAAGATGCATCTTGGGTTGACATATAGTGTGACTTGTCAGATATATTGGGCCATGTGGGATTTCCCCATTCTCTCTCCTGATTAAGATATCCTCTGTTTCGCCCAAAAAGATTGATTCCATTATCAAAAATTTGTAGCGTGAAGTACAATAAAGTATAATTAGATCCATTTTTTGGAGGGTATTCAGATTAATATTTTCAATTAGAATGATTTATGGTTGAATTGGTTGGACCAATAAAACGAAGTATTCAGACTCCGTTTAGCAAAAATCCAATTGGTAATATATCTATGATTATCGCTTATATCATGAATGATTCTATTTATAAAAAAAAATACTAAATAGGAACGATCTTAAACTGTTAATCAATCGAATAATATGATTAACACATTGCATATTTGGTGGAAGACATGAAAGAAATGAATTGAAAAAAAAAAAGAAGTAATAGCAAAAAGACGTGGTATTTGGTTCATTTGTCCTATATGTGCAAATCAAAATCGGGCAGATCTTTACTTGGAGTAGAGCATAAACCTAAAAAAATTGAATACAAAATTGAAGAAACCCATTGAGGAACATGAAAATGACATCATGATTTGGATTGGATCTCGATGAAAAAAAAAAAAACATCAATGAGAAGTTGGTCTGATAAGCTTAGTGAAATTTTTTATATTATCCAATTATAGGCAAAAGGTCAAAACGCATCTTTCTTTAAAAATGGAAGAAAAAAGGAGGCCTTCCTTAAAAGTTATAAAAAGCCTGCTATGAAAAAAGAAAAAGGGCTGAAATCTACACATTAATTTTATTTTATTTTTTTGTAATTTTTGCTGAACCGTATGCACAAAAGGTGCTTATACGGCTCCTAAGGGATACAATTTGATTTTATCTTAATCAACTGACTTTATCAAGAAAGATTACTTTTTTTTTAGGCCAAGAGGTTGATAACGAGATCTCGAATCAACTTATTGGTCTTATGGTATATCACAGTATAGAAAATGATACTAAAAATCTGTATTTGTTTATAAACTGTCCTCACAGAGGGGTAATACCTGGAGTGGCTATTTATAATACTATGCAATTTATGCAACCGGATGTAGAAACAATATGCATGGGATTGGCCACTTCAATGGGATCTTTTATCCTAGTTGGAGGAGAAATTACCAAATGTCTAGCATTCCCTCATGCTTGGCGCCAATGAGTTTTTTATTTGCGAGAAAAAGAAGGCTATGCCTTCGTCATATGAAATATGAATTAATAAGTAATAATAGCATGGCACTTTGAATTCGATATGATTTTTTTTTCAAAATATTAGATTTTGTATCAAAAGAGTAGTATGAGATAAGGGGGATTTTCATTTTTATCTTAGCTATCATGGGCCCATTTCAGCGTCATAAACCTTTTTTCACACCGGAAGGCTATTAAGAATATTTATGTTATGAAAAAGTACAAAAGAAAGAAACTTTGGGATTGCTGAATCACATATGAAATAAATAAAATAAATATATAAAGCAACAGGACCATCACAGTATTTTTTTTAATGCCTCTGAAAAAAAAGAAGGGTGGTAATTGGATCATTTATTGATTTAGGTCTAATAGACCCTATTTTTTCTCTTTCTTTGATGAAAGGAAAGATAAAAAACATGAATTCCATTGTAGAGCCATATGAATGCACAAAATATACCTATACGATTGCTCAATTCTCTCTTTTTTTTTCTTATTATTCGTTATCTCGTCTCCTCGCCTCAGCATGCAAGATAGGAGAAAGATTTATTATGTTATATTATCAGGTAATGATCCATCAACCTATTAGTTCTTTTTATGAGGCACAAACGGGAGAATTCATCTTGGAAGCGAAAAAACTACTAAAACTTCGTGAAACCATCACAAGGGTTTATGTACAAAGAATGGGCAAGCCCTTATGGTTTTATCTGAAGACATGGAAAGGGATGTTTTTATGTCAGTAACAGAAGCCCAAGCTCATGGAATTGTTGATCTTGTAGCAGTTTAAAAAAAATAACAGTGATTTCACGCAAATCCACAATTAAAGATTTTATTTAAGGCTTTAGTTTAGTTTAATATTCTATTAAATATTCTATTAAACATTTAATAGAATATTTAATAGAAGTAATTGTAATTCAAAATCATTTAGTTAGGATCAATCTAAACTAGCCCATTATGCATATGATTCAACATGCCAACTATTAAACAACTTATTAGAAACACAAGACAACCAATAAAAAATGTCACGAAATCCCCCGGGCTTCGGGGATGTCCTCAGTGCCGAGGAACATGTACTAGGTGTATGTATGGCTTGTTCAGATCATGGACTGAGACAAAAGAAAGCAAAATTTTTTTTTCAGTATCAATGATCAGTACCAGTGAATAAAATAGAATGGAGGAACTCCATTCACTATTTAAAAAAGATGGATCTATCATATCCTTCTATTGTATATGAAACTTATGGTTTCCATTGGTGCAAATCCAACACCTCAAATTGGGAGAAATAATCCTCCATTGTTAACAAACGGTTATCCATTACGCGGGGGAAATCCTATGTTATTCAAATAGAAAGATTCTGTTTCTACTCTTGCAAGAACGGACTAACAAGGTCAACTACCCAACTAATCCTTATAATTAAATACTGTTACTGTATAAAGTAGATCTTTTTGTGAAAAACAAGACCTATTACTGGAAAATTCATGGGTAGAGCCAAAGAGTGTGAATTGTACAAGTTACCAATAGTATTGATTAATTGAAGGAAGGAGCTTCGATGTATAGAGAGAACTCACCGTTTAAGAAGTAACCATAGAAATAATGGAACCCACTATTTATTTATCATTTCTATTTACTACTTTTTTTAGTTATTATGCTTTTTTTGATACCAAGTATCAATACAATTTCTTATTTCTAGGTGAAATACCTAGAAAAGAAAAAGAGAAAAATCATTTGGGGGAGGGGGGAGGTTAGAGTAGCAAAAGCCATTGGAATTTTTATTTTATACATTGGAGGAATCCGTTTTGTCATTAGTAGACCAATAAAAGGAAAAAGAATAATTGAAAGAAAAAATTAGTTATTCATCAAAGTTTCATTTATTCAATGACCAGAATTAAACACGAATATATAACTTAAGACAAAAATTCGTTTATTTGCATCAACATTTCGAAGGGCTCATTCACGACTTATTCGAACTATTCCTCAACAGAGAATAAGAGCTTTGGTTTCTACTCATCAAGATAGGAGTAGAAAAAAAGGGTATTTTCATCGTGTGTGGATCACTCGAATAAATGCAAGAATTCATGGAAAAGGGATATCACATAGGTATAATATATATCATACAAAATATGTACGAGAAGCAGTTGCTTCTTAATCGTAAAATACTTGCACAAATAGCTATATTAAATAGGAGGTGTCTTTATACCATTTCCAATGAGATCATAAAATAAGAAGACTGGAAGGAATCCACTCGAATGTTTCAAATGGAGTTCCCGAGAGAATGAGCTTGGGAAAGTAGAGTAGAAATTAGTATGATAAAATATAAAGTTGTCAAAACAAAATGAGCGGATATGTTCAATAAAAAAATATTATTCTTCTTATTCTTCTTCAACAATTCTTTTATTTATTAATTTATCTCTTATAACAAACACAACAGTCAAATTTTGATTCTCGAATTTTTAAACAAAACATTAATTCGCCTTTGAGTTCGGATTGAAATTTTTATTCAATTGAAGAATAAGCCTATTTTGTTCTGGTTCTAAGACCAGTAGTTCTAGTGATTGATTCACTTCGTTCAAATTGTTTCTCATTATTAAGAAAAGGTAACAAAGATAAAATACGAGCTTGTTCTATAGCAATAGTAATTAATCGTTGTTGTTTTAAGGTCAATCTATTCATCCATCTAGATAATATTTTTCCTCGTTAACTAATAAATTGACTAATTAAACTCATGTTTCTATAATCAATTCGATCCCCCGATTGGATTAGGGGCAAACACCTATGAAGGGATCGCTTAGATTTAGGAAATAGTCATTTGGATTTATCCATGATTTGTTTATTCCTTATTTCTAATCGAAAATCCTATTTTGATCGGATTAAAAATGATTTATATATATAATTAATAAATAGAATTTGCTTTGTTTATATTTATCTATTTGTTTATAGTTTATATATAAATATATGTAATGTACCTAATGTCATTTTTTTTCATCTTCCTTGGAAGGTTGACATACAAAAACTCGATTCTATCTATTTCTTTATCTCCCCGTGAATTGAATGTTTATAACAATAGGGACAGAATTTCCTTAATTCCAATCGATTAGGCATATTATGTCGATTCTTTTGAGTAATATATCTGGAAATGCCCGTTGATTCCTTATTAACACCATTTCAAACACAATTGGTACATTCCAAAATAATCATTACTCGAACATCTTTACCCTTGGCCATAGACCTCCTTTGGATTTTTGATTCACCCCAATCTTCTATTTTTCGATCCAAAGCGAAGAAGAAAGGAAGGAAAAAAATAAAAGTTACTAACTCAAAATAAAATTATGAAATATTTCGTTGCAATCAATATTAATATAGTACTTAAATAAAGTAATAAGCAATACAATTATTTTTTCTAACTATATTTAGAATCGTTGTATAGTATTTTGTTTAAGTATCTTCTAGGATACGATATTGTTCTCTTGCCCTAGTCACATTTAAGTTTTCGCCCTATTAGTAGGATCTTGAACTCAAGTTTTGATGAGTTTGAATTTTTTTTTCTTTATCTTCCCCCCTCTTTAGTCTACCTAATGCTAAAAAAAAAAAAAAGGGTTAGTCACAGATATTTGATTGTATCTCTAATTTTTTTAACTCCGTCCTATGTCAATAACCAGAATTAAAAAAAAAAAAAAGGAAATGTCATTGCATCCGAAAAAAATGATTAATCTTTATCAATAAACCTGCTAAAGAACCGAACCATAGAGTAAGTACCGGTGCTACGAAAATATATGTTTTTAGATCTCGCATTTTAAATCCTCCTTTTTACTTTATTGTATTATAATATGCTAATACATAAATAATCAGATGTATATGTAGTTAAGGACTACTTGTATTTATACACGAAATCCCTAATCCAAAATTCAAAATACAAATTGAAATGTACAATGATTAGATAGATAAGATTTTCCTTTTCTTAAAACAGAAAAATACACCCTTTTTCACCTGAAAACAGAATTAAAAGAATTCACATGAAAAATATTCATTTATTATTTATTATATTTATATGATATGAGACAAAAAAAAAAGAACTGGGTAAGAGAAATTTTGTATATCAATAAAGAAAATAAGGATGTGGAAAAGAAGACAGGGATTTTGTACAATGACATTATAGAATAATTGAAAGGGATGTAGTACAACTTGATAGCGCGTTTGTTTTGGATACAAAATGTCACGGGTTCAAATCCTGTCATCCCTACCTATTACTTCTCCTCTGAGCAGTAAGGAGGGACCATTTTAGATAGATTAAAAAAAATCGGACATACATAATTTTTGAATTTTATGATATTCTATATGATAGTATAGGCGTACAAAATGTATTAGGGTTAAAAAAAATGCTCATCTTTATAGTCTTATGTGACAAAAAATAAGAAAACGCTCTTAGTTCAGTTCAATAGAACGTAGGTCTGCAAAACTGAATGTCGTAGGTTCAAATCCTACAGAGCGTGATTACACTCTTGTTTGTTAGGTCAAAAATTACATTGAACTTAAATAATTAATCAACAATCTGAATCTAAATTTAACCTCCCATGAATTAAAGAAAGAAGGAGGTCAGTCAAAAAAAGAAATGTTAATTAATCAAAGGTCTAACTGATTTCCACATCTGTATTGTAAATATGTAGTTACGAATAATCCAGCCATAGTAATAGGAATTAGACCTAAAACGATTCCAAATAGAAAAACTTCAATCATTTCGATTTTTTTGAAAGGGGAAAAAGAGAGGTAATATCTATCCCTAAATATTAATCTGTATTGCCCATGAATCTCAATGACCAATAATTGGTAATTAATACGGTAAAGTAAAGAACTATCAAATATATGGAATACCACAAAAGGATTTCTTTTTGAAAATAAACTCTTCATTCAATTAATTTCAAATAAGTCGTATCTTACTTAGACCAATAAATAGAGCTAAGGTTATAGTTAAAGCTGCTAATAAAAAACTGAAATAACTAGTTATAGTAGGCATGACGGGGCTAAATGAAATATGTTCCTTTTTTATCCATATTTTTCTAAAGCACTTTCCTAAGTTTCCAATTTTGAAAGAGACGGGGATAAGCAAAAATATCAATTGAAAGAATAAAAAAATTCAATTAAAAATTTGTGACTGATCAATTATTATAGGCCATATTAACAAAAATAGAATAACAGAAGTAGAAAAAGAAATAAATTCAGCATCTTTGAACATCTGCCCATCCCGTGCGTGATTCAAAATCAACGCAACGGATTCATTGGGAAACTCTTGAGTAAACTAATACTTAAAATAATAAGAATTGTGCCATGTAACTTTTTTTTTTTGCATGAATATCTAAAAAATTAGAAAATCATTTCTTTGATTCTTTCATTTTTTTTAATTGTTTCGAATCTCTTTTCGATTTTAGAATAAATAGTAAACTTATAACCTTTTACCTTTTTTATTTACTTTATGTAATTTATTTTAATTTTTACTCATTAAATTCAATAGTAGAGTGGGTTCATTCACATAATATCTCGAATGAGAAGAAAAAAGGGTATTGCGCAATGAGATCACTGGAATTAACTAAATTTTAAAGTAATTAGGAATTCCTATTATCTTATCCTCTCTAGGGTTTTTGTCTTTCTAGATTATATATCCAGATTCTATATAAAGTCTATAAACCTAATTTTGTAGTTAGGTAAAGAAAAAAGCCTTTGGTTTTAATACAACAAAACAGTGCATGCATTACAGTGTTGATTAAATCGATTTTTTTATTCGTTCTTCTCTTCCTTTTATCAAAAACCATCCACTACTCTTACTTGTTACTGGACAAGTAACTAATTCCTTAAAATGAAAAAAAGGAGGGGATTGCATTCCAATAAAAAACAAAAACCTCTTCTACAATTACACAAAGAAAATGAGATTTATAGATTTCGTATTCAATTGAATTACGAAAATATGATAATTTTCTTCATGAATTATTAGAAACCAACCCGTTGTATTCACATTTTATCTAATCTTCTATTTTTAGTCCAAAGCCAATAATGGCGAGAACCCTTAGGAATTTGAGGAATTTTCTATTGAATGGTACAATGGTTATACATCGACAAGCAAGAAAAAGAAAGAAAGAAATTAACTTCATTTCGATACTAATTGAAATTACGTTGTTGTGTCAAAAGAATGATAGCTATACTGATTTGGTATACTCTACAAATACCCTTGGTACAATATTGACGATCTCACAAAGATTCAATTTTAGTTAATTTCCATTTACTGATCTCATCTTTTACAGAATCGATTCCCCCTAAAGAATATGTGGAGCTTGGTATGTTTAGAAGCAGAGGAGAACATTCTTTTGCTGATATTATTACTATTATTCGATACTAGGTCATTCATAGCATTACTATACCTTCTCTATTCATTGCGGGCTGGTTATTCGTTAGCACGGGTTTAGCTTACGATGTGTTTGGAAGCCTTCGTCTAAACGAGTATTTTACAAAAAGCCGATAGGGAATTCCACTAATAACTGGCCATTTTGATCTTGTGGAACAACTCGACGAACTTAATATATCTTTTTAGGAGGACACAATGACCATAGATTGAACATATCTAATTTTTACAATGCGCTAGTTGACTGTTCATGGACTAGCTGTACCTATCATTTCTTTTTTGAGGTTAATATTAGCAATGTAGTTCATCCAACAATAAACCTAATTTGAATTATAGAGCTATGACATAATCAAACTTGAACAAACAAAATGTTGAATTGAATCGTACCAGTCTTTACTAGGGGTTATTACTCATTTTTGTGCTTGCTGTTTTATTTATCAATTATTTCTTCAATTAAGAGAATAAAAGAGAGTAGCAAAATAATAAAATAAATAATAGTAAGAATTTTATTATCCCATTCGAAAGGATCACATCTCATAATTATTTATGACTATTTATGTTTCTAGCATGACCACTTGATGAAATGTAGAGGGAAGTAGGATAAATGGCTGATACTACTGGAAGGATTCCTCTTTGGATAATAGGTATTGTAACTGGTATTCCTGTGATCGGTTTAATAGGTATTTTCTTTTATGGTTCATATTCTGGATTGGGTTCATCCTTGTAAGAATCGGATGAACTGAGTTATCGACATGAACGCGTAAGAACTCAACGGGGCCCAACTCTTCTTTTCTTTGTATGATTTGAGGATGATTGTCCCATTGAATTCCTAATAATCATAAGAGTTTGCTTGTATAAATTAGTTTTTTCCATGTTTCAAAAAAAACTCTATTTCATTTTTTTCTGATGATGTTTTTGAAAAATTAACTTGATTAATTAATTCAGAACATCTGTTCTTCAATAGTATCTATCGATAATTTCAAAGTTAGAAGAAAGAAGGAATCACTTAATTTCCTTTTCTTGGCTAACATAATACATTTATTTTTCTGGCAATCAGATATCATGCACATCCTTTCTATACTAGTAGAACCTTGCTCTTATGTATTTTAATATCTCATCAAAATAGAAAAAATTAAAATTTTTTTATAGTTCATTGAAGAAGTTCTGTTTTCTAAAAAAAAAAATCCCTCTCTTTTTTTTTTGTCCACTACTTTTATTTGATTATATGTAAATCTAAAAGAAGTTCTGATAAACTTGAAAAAAAATATATAAACTAAGAATAGGACTCTTTGATGAATGGGATCAAGAAGCTTTTCGGCACAAGATCAACACAAGAAAAGGATGTGTAAAATTCCTTTTCTTGTGTTGAAGACTAGGAAGATGAATAATACTTCCATAATTATTTGTTCCCCTCATTTATCCTTCCTTTATTTTCTCTGCTTACTTATCTTATGTTTAGTATCTAGTCGAATTTTATTCTATTAGAATAGAAAATAAAACTCCTGATTATTGATACAATTTAAATCTGACAATAGTGACATAGTCACACCCCTTCAAATTTGGATTGGAAAAAAAACAGCGAATAAAGTCAATTGTTCACAATATATATATTATGATTAGTAATGTGGTATAAGTAATTCTTGACATCTGGTAGAAAAAGAATATAAAGAGGCAAAAGGCTTTTCATAAATTTTTTGATCATACCTAATTGCCAACAAGAATTTGGTTCTTTTTTACGAATTTGATATTGATAAATCCACGGATCTAGAAATTCATTTCGGACAATTAAACCTTTTCAAACTATTTCTTTTTAAGAACTAAAAAGATTTATGCTAAAATAACAGATGCCAAGAAGAACAAAAGGCCTTGGACACTTGATGGATCTTAAAGTACTATTTCTGCATCCCCCTGACCAAATCCACCCACATTAGGATTACTCGTTAATGGTTGATCAAGTTTGATGGATTCGCCCTCTGAAATAAGAAGTTCTGGCCCTAAAGGGACAATATCAACCACTTGACGTCCATCCGATGCATTTACTATGGTTATTTCGTATCCTTTTTTCTCTTTTCGTAAAATTTTGCTTACTATACCCGCTGACATAGCATTATAATCTGCATTGTTACTTTTTCTCCCGTCAGGATAAATCTGACTCCTTCCCTTGTTTCCGCCTACGTATATGGGATATTTTAAGAAAAGAGCATCTTTATTAGTAGCGGGGTCTAGGGAAAGAATAAGAAAGGTGATTTCACTATATTTCTGACCAAAAATAGGACCTATCACAAGAATATTTTTTTTAGTGGGGTGATAACTCTAAAAAGGCAGATTGCCTATCTTTTCTTTCATCTCGGGCAAAATACGATCGGGGTGGGGAGGGGGGGAAGGGCTAATTCAAACCACTCTAGTAAAATAAAAACAGCTCCCACATTCAAAGCCTTTTTTTTACCATTAGCAAGAACTTGTTTCAATTGCATATCAAAAGGAATTCTAACAACTGCTTTAAATACAGTATCAGGAAGTACCGTTTATGGAACCTCATTATATCCACGGGCTTATTAGCTAAATGACAATTAGCAAATGTAATATGTCCTATTGCTTCTTGTGATTTTCATAACCCTGCTGCGCAAAAATGGGATATGTATTTGAAATGGATGCCCAAGTTATTATATATATCATGAGTAAGGCATTCAAAAGGTCGACTATTTTATCATAGGCCTCCTGGTGCGAAGGCCAATGACTACATGGACGCTATACCAAGTCATGAAAGATAGTGAAGCCAAGCCTTTGCCTATAGGCAAAGGGATGAAAGCCCGACGAAGGCCTATGATAGAGTAAGAAAGAAAGTATGAAAATAAGTATGTTAAGGTTACAAAGTCACTTAGCCATCTACAAAGGGAAAGGCATCAGTGCGAAGTCACCGTTAGTTGTGGATATAGACTAAGCTATAAGGAACGAAGTTTTAAGCTATGGACCGAGACTACACCAAGGAACAAGAAAGATTGACTGAGCAAAGAAGTCAAGGAACGAAACTGCTCTCTAATAGCCTCGTTGAATAGGAGGGCGAATTCTTTTTGAAAAAGTGTATTTTTTCCCTTTTTTTCATTTTTATTTAAAGAAAGGGGGCTTCAAGTTCTTAGGAAGAGCCGTATGAGGCAACTCACATACGGTTCGAGAGCCGAGCCCCAACATAAGGGCTTAGGTCAACACGTATATAATAGCCAGTCATCAATTAGAAGCAGGCAAAATGATGATTAATTACGATTGGTCCAAACCTTTGACCAACGACTTATTGTGACCCACCCAAAATGACCATCCATACTAAGACCTTATTCACACAGTGAAGAAAGGCCGAGTGGAAGGGGCAGTCAGCTGGCTGCTTCTTGGCCATGCCCCTACATATTCATTCAAAAAAAAAAGTTACATGTTTTAAATTAAGTTACATGGCACAGTTCTTATTATTTTAAGTATCAGTTTACTCAAGAGTTTCCCAATGAATCTGTTGCGTTGATTCTGAATCATGCACGGGATAGGCAGATGTCAAAGATGCTAAATTGATTTCTTTTTCTACTTCTGTACTTTATTTTTATTAATACGGCCTATAATAATTGATCAGTCACAAATTTTCAATTGAATCTTTTTATTATTTCAATTGGTATTTTTTGCTTGTCCCCATCTCTTTCAAAAATGGAAACTTAGAAAGTGCTTTAGAAAGATATGGATAAAAAAAGAACGTATTTCATTTAGCCCCTTCATGCCTACTATAATTAGTTATTTCAGTTTTCTACTAGCAGCTTTAACTATAACCTTAGCTTTATTTATTGGTCTAAGCAAGATACGACTTATTTGAAATTAATTGAACGAAGAATTTATTTTATAAAAAGAAATCTTTCTGTGGTATTCCATATATTCGATAATTCTTTACTTTACCGTATTAATTACCAATTATTGATCATTGAGATTCATGGGCAATACAAATTAATATTTAGGGATAGATATTACCTCTCTTTTTTCCCTTTTCAAAAAAATTAAAATGATTGAAACTTTTCTATTTGGAATCGTTTTAGGTCTAATTCCTATTACTTTGGCTGGATTATTTGTAATTGCGTATTTACAATACAAACGTGGTGATCAGTTGGACCTTTGATTAATTAACATTTTTTTTTGACTGACCTCCTCCTTTTTTTAATTCGTGGGAGGTCGAATTCAGATTCAGATTGCTGTTCAATTATTTGAGTTCAATGTAACTTTTGACCTAACAAACAGGAGTATAATCATGCTCTGGTCTCGACTCCTCTTAGCTAAGTACTTTCAATCCAGCAGGCTAGCTGCTTGTTTCACCCCTAAGTCTTGGACATTTTGGCGTAGATTGGAGCCCCTTCATGAAATCGAAGAGTCGGTCCTCTTCCATCATATGAAAAATGTCCAGGGAGAACTACGAAAGATGACCTTCACATACTCGCGTATGGGGCCTCTTTGCGTATGAGGCCTCTTTGCTTCACTATAGTAGAGTAAGCTAAAAAAGCCCTATTCAAAAAGTTTTGATTAAATTATGGAAAAAATAATCGAAGAATCGTTCTATGATGAAAATAGAATAACCCCCTTTTTTCATTTTTTTTCTTTTGTTTTATGCATAGCAGGTATGCACTATACAATCCAATTTCAAATATATATATATATATATATAAGAAAAGAAAAATCTCAAAAACGATTTATTACTATATGTATCATGACATGTCATCTTTGTGTTCTTATTTATCCATCCAGGTTTTTTAAAGCACATTACATATTCTTCATATAAGGATGTATCTTCCAATATGATAATTATATAACAAGTGGGTTTTTTTAGAATTTGAAATATAATAGAATCATAATCTAATAATTAGATTTAGAATCATTTCACACATTATAAATTCTAAGTCTAAATGTCTAAATAATAAATAATTGGACTTTTTTAGACTAAATTAACGAAATTCTCTTAGAATTCTAAATCCATATTAATGGAATGATTAGTTATTATACTATAAATAATAAACATAAATATAAATAATTATAAATTATAAATAATTAATATTAATTAAAAAAATGAAATGAATATGGAATAGAAAGATGCAACTTAGATAAATACAATCCTGATTATAATGAGACATTCTCCGTTTTGTTTTCATGGAAGCTAAGATGAAAAGAATCGACTGTTCGAGTATTTCACCAAATCGCAAACAAAAATGAGAATAAGAGGAACATATATATATGTTATGTAGTATATATCCATCTATATTGAATTGCAAATACAAAAATGATAGAATCATTTTTGATTAGACGAAATAAATATGAGTCTTCAAAATACCAATACTAATAGAGATGAAAGAAGATAGGCAAGAAATCAAGTAGGAGTAGATGCTTTTAATTCAATATAAGAATTGGTATTTATATCTAATGAATTCAACAGTTTTGGCATAATAAAAGAAAAAAGGGAAGGCCATCATAATGAGATCCTAATCTCAAAGAAAAAAAGAAAGGGGATATGGCGAAATTGGTAAACGTTACAGACTTAATTGGATTGAGCCTTGGTATGGAAACCTATTAAGTGATAACTTTCAAATTCAGAGAAACTCGAGAATGAAAAATGGGCAATTCTGAGCCAAATCCTGTTTTACGAGAACAAACAAGGGTTCAGAAAGCGAGAAGAAAAGGGATAGGTGCAGAAACTCAATGGAAGCCGTTCTAACAAATGGAGTTCACTACCTTGTGTTGATAAAGGAATCATTATATTGAAACTCTAGAAAAGATAAACTTATATATACATACGTATACATAATGCAAAACTGTCTTAAAAATGGCTATCTGAATATGGATTTCTTTTTATATGAAAAAAAAGAATTGTTATGAATCCATTCGAAGTTGAAGAAAAATTTGAATATTGATTGATCAAATTATTCACTCCATAGTCTGATAGATCTTTTCAAGAACTAATTAATTAGATGAGAATAAAGATAGAGTCACATTCTACATGTCAATGTCGACAACAATGCAATTTATAGTAAGATGAAAATCCATCGACTTTAAAACTTGTGAGGGTTCAAGTCCCTCTATCCTTAAAAAAGTATGTTTGACACCCTACCTATTTATTATCTTTATCTTACGCTTTCTCTTTTTTAGTTATTCAAAATTCATTATCTTTTTCATTCATCTTACTCTTTTATAAACGTATCCGAGCAGAACTTTTTTTTTCTTATTACAAGTCTTGTGGTATATATGATGGATGTACAAATAAGCATTCTTGAGCAAGGAATACCGATCTAAATGATTCACAATCCATATCATTATTCATACTTAAACTTACCAAGTCTTCTTTTTAAAGATCCAAAAAATTCTCAGACTAGACTTTCAATTTAATACTTTTTTTTTTTTAAATTGACATACACCCAAGTCATTCAGTAAAATGAAGATGATGCTTCGGTAATGGTCGGGATAGCTTAGTTGGTAGAGTAGATGACTGAAAATCCTTATGTCAATAGTTCAAATCTGGTTCCTGGCATAGGATTAATTTGTATAAGTCTCTATTCTAAAAATTAATTGATATGGATCGATCATAATAAATACTTATCAATCTAAGTGTCTGGAGATAGACCTTGTTTTTTAGATGAGTAAAAAGTATAGTATATAAAGTATGTATATGTAGTAAAAGAAAAAATTCAATTATCCTTCCTTGTTTTTTCCTTTTTATTTATGGCTCCTCTCGTTCAACAAGAATGTTAATATTTCATACATATTGGAAAGGTTAAATTAGTTGGTTGAAAACCCCAACAAAAAAGTCTAGAGTTCAAGGGTGAAAATATCCAAGATTCATTTCAAATATAGTACAAATAGAATTCGATCCTCTTGCATTTACTTATTTTTCTTTCATATTTTAATATTCTATTTATTTATTCCCTGTTATGTGACCTTATAGCTAGAACCCACTAAGTGATGTGCACGATACAAAGTTCATGGTGCAGAGCTTTTTTAGTTCATCCTATTAGCTAGGCTTATGCGAGATACATATCTTTCAAATTTGAGAATCTTTTACTTCTGAATCCCAAACAATCCCTAAGACTCTTTATTTTAAGGGCGTGTATGACATTTTTTATTTGATTGTATCGAAAGGCCCAATGAATTAGGATTTCCCTATTGGCCCAGGTAATTTTAGGGCAAGCAGATCATTTATGATGCAAAGGATTAACTTCAAGCGAATGATTTGGAGTTCTTGCAGAGTGGAACCATGCAGTACTAGACACGAGATAGATCTTCCAAAGAACAAGGCTTTTTTCGAATAAGCTCACCTTTGGTAGAGTTATTACGTGGAAGTACTAGTGTGGGACAATCCATTTTGACCCATTTTTATAGTTTATACAGTTTTGTATTACCTCTTTTTATTGCTGTATTTATGTTAATGCATTTCCTAATGATATGTAAGCAAGGTATTTTTGGTCCTTTATAAAGAATATAGATCATAGATATTTGTAATCAATTATTTATCATATTACTTGAGGAAGGAAGAATAGTTTTTCATTGCTACAAATATGGATTATTGAAAAAAAATAAGATATGTATTTGGATATTTCCCTTTAACTCCACAGTGTTATTTATTTAACATGAATGGTTGAAAGGAATTCTATGAAGAGAAAATGGATTATAGGAGTGTGTGACTTGAACTATTGATTGAGCCGTGCAGAAATATGCCTTTATCTGCTACATTGGAATTCATAACCAAATGTGTCTTTGATGAGTTTACTTGTTTTCGAGGTATCTATTCCTTTCTTACTATAATATCTTGTTTCGACTCTATCGCACTATGTATCATTTGATAACACAATAAACACCCGTTCAAGTCGAATTTCAATTGAAATGGAGGAATTTCAAGTATATTTAGAGCTAGATAAATCTCGACAACATGACTTCCTATACCCACTTATTTTTTGGGAGTGTATTTATGCATTTTCTCATGATCATATTTTAAATATAAATAGATCTGTTTTGTTGGAAAATTTGAGTTATGACAATAATTCTAGTTCAGTAATTGTAAAACGTTTAATTTTTTGAATGTATCAACAGAATCATTTGATTATTTTCGCTAATGATTTTAACCAAAATCCATTTTTACAACAATAATTTCTATTATCAAATGATATTAGCGGTATTTGCAGTGATTGCGAAAATTCCATTTTCCCTAAGATTAGTATCTGCCTTAAAGGAAAAGAACCAGCAAAATCTCATAATTTACAATCAATTCATTCAATATTTCCCTTTTTAGAGGACAAATTTTCACACTTAAATTATGTATTAGACGTACTAATACCTTACCCCATCCATCTAAAAATCTTGGTTCATTTCCTTCGTTACTGGGTAAAAGATGCCCCTTCTTTGCATTTATTACGGTTTTGTCTCTACAAGTATTGTAATTGGAAGAGTCTTATTACTCCAAAGAAATCTTTTTTTAATCAAAGGTTTTTCTTGTTCTTATATATTCTCATGTGTGTAAATAAGAATCCATCTTATTTTTTCTCCGTAACCAATCATCTCATTTACGATCAACATCTTCTGAAGTCTTTCTTGAGCGAACTTTTTTTCTATCAAAAAATAGAACATCTTATAAAAATACATCTTATAAAAACCTTTGTTAATGGTTTTCAAGACATCTTAGGCTTGTTCAAGGATCCTTTCATGCATTATGTTAGATATTAAGGAAAATCCATTTTGGCTTCAAAAGATACGCCTCTTCTAATGAATAAATGGAACTATTACTTTGTCAATTTATGGCAATGTTATTTTTACGTGTGGTCTCAATCATGAAGGGTCCGTATAAACCAATTATCTAAAGATTATCTAGACTTTCTGGGCTATTTTACAAGTTTGCGATTTAATCCGTTAGTGGTACAGATCCAAATGCTAGAAAATGCATTTATAATAGATAATGCTATAAAGAATTCCGATAAAAAAATTCCAATTATTCCTATGATTGGATCATTGGCTAAAGTACGATTTTGTAATACATTAGGGCATCCCACTAGTAAGCAGACTTGGGCCGATTCATCAGATTCTGATATTATCGATCGACTTGTGCATATATGCAGACATCTTTCTCATTATCACAACGGATCCTCCAAAAAATAAAGAATTTGTATCGAATAAAATATATACTTCGACTTTCTTATGTTAAAACTTTGGCTCGTAAACACAAAAGCACTATACGCGCTTTTTTGAAAAGGTTAGGTTCAGACTTTTTGGAAGAATTCTTTACGGACGAAGAATAAGTTCTTTCTTTTATCTTTCCAAGAGCTTATTCTACTTCACGAAAGTTATATAGAGGGCATATTTGGTATTTGCATATTATTTGTATCAATGATTTGGTCAATCATGAATGATTTGGTTATGGTACCGTGTAGTGTAAGTGGAAATTTTTCATAAATAATGAAGAGAAAACAAAAAAATGCTTTCATTTCTATTATTATTATTAAATGTTCATACAGTAAGAATAAAAAAAGAAGAATAAGGTTGATTAACTGAATATTCAATTCGAATTCCGTTTAGGGAAGAAACTAAGTTTTCTATGTATACATAAAGAAAGCCGTGTGCAATGAAAAATGCAAGCACGGTTTGGGAGGGATTTTGTTACCTTTACCTATACCTATTTTGTTTCATTTTAACAAATAAATTATCTACTCCATCTGACTAGTTTCAGGTTTGAATCCCAGGCAACCCATTACATTATTATTATCTTATCGAAATGATATTCATATATAAAATGTATGGATATAAATCTGCATTCCACTTTTGTTTTGTAACTCACTTCATTCATTCATTCAAAAAAAAAAAGATTCTAATGAATCTAGATAGATAAGATCATAGATATATATTTGACATTGGTTTACATGGACTTATAAATCATGTTATACTATTGAATAACGAGCTCTCATATTTCTATTTCTAGAGAATTTGTGTGCTTGGGAGTCCTTGATGATTAAACAAACCAAGATTTTACCATGACTGCAATTTTAGAGAGACGCAAAAGCGAAAGCCTATGGGGTCGCTTCCGTAACTGGATAACCAACATTGAAAATCATCTTTACATTGGATGGTTTGGTGTTTTAATGATCCCCAACTTATTGACCGCAACTTCAGTATTTATTATCGCATTCATTACAGCTCCTCCTATCGATATTGATGGTATTCGTGAACCTACTTTTGGATTTCTATTTTATGGAAACAATATTATTTCTGGTGCCATTACTCCTACTTCAGCAACTATAGGTTTGTACTTTTACCCGATTTGGGAAGCAGTATGTACTGATGAATGGTTATATAACAGCGGTCCTTATGAGCTAATTGTTCTACACTTCTTGCTTGGTGTAGCTTGTTACATGAGTCGTGAGTAGGAACTTAGTTTTCGTCTAGGTATGCGCCCTTGGATTGCTGTTGCATATTCAACTCCTATTGCAGTTGCTACCGCTATTTTCTTAATCTATCTAATTGGTCAAGGAAGTTTTTCTGATAGTATACCTTTGGGAATCTCTAGTACTTTCAACTTTATGATTGCTTTCCAGGTTGAGCATAACATTCTTATGCACCCATTTCACATGTTAGGCGTAGCTGGTGTATTTGACGACTTCCTATTCAGTGCTATGCATGGTTCCTTGGTAACTTCTAGTTTGATCAAGGAAACCACAGAAAATGAATCTACTAATGAAGGTTACGAATTCGGTCAAGAGGAAGAAACTTATAATAGCTGCTAATGGTTATTATTACGAATTCGGTCAAGAGGAAGAAACTTATAATATTGTAGCTGCTCATGGTTATTTTGGCTTATTGATCTTCCAATATGCTAGTTTCAACAACTCCCGTTCTTTACATTTCTTCTTAGCGGCTTGGCCTGTAGTAGGTATCCGATTCACCGCTTTAGGTATTAACACTATGGCTTTCAACCTAAATGGTTTCAATTTCAACCAATCTGTAGTTGATAGTCAAGGTCATATAAATAATACTTGGGCTTATATTATTAACTGTGCTAACATTGGTATGGAAGTTATGCATGAACGTAATGCTCATAACTTCCCTCTAGACCTAGATGCTATTGAAGCTCCATCTACAAATGGATAAGACTTTGGTTTGGCCTTAGTATAGACCCGTTTTTTAAAATAGAACAATAATCAACTTTTTCTTTTACCAAGAAGGTTAGTATTGCTCTTTTATTTAGTTATTTAGTAATTTTTTTAATATAATATGGTTTTTTTGACTTCAACATTAAACATTATATAAGAAAACATAAAATAAAAAAATTTATGAGTTTTTTTTAGTATTATGCTTTCGTTATCTACTATTTTTTTTAGGAAAAAGTTTTTACTAATCTTTTGTGAAGTTATTATTTAACATACATTAAAAAAAAAAGTTACAATTGTCTGCCTGTTCTTATATAGAAATTGTAGTTTTTTTCATTTTTCATTTCATTTATTTTGTAAAATAATTTTTTAAATAAAAAGATAGTATTAGTAAAGTAGTGGGGCAGATGTAGCCAAGTGATCAAGGCAGTGGATTGTGAATCCACCATGCACAGGTTCAATTCTCGTCGTTCGCCCATAATAACTATTAACTAATTATAATAACGAATATTTTCACTTTTGTATTAAGCTTATCAATTTTTCTTAATAAGTGATTCGTTATAAAAGGATTTTTTTTTAATGAACGTGTCATAGTTAATTAACTCATTTCTTTTCTTTTAAGATGAAGAAAGAAATTTTATTTTCTCTCCTATTTAGTACGGCAACGAAGAATCAAATTATCACTATATTTATTACTTTTTCTACTTCTTTTTCCAAATGCAGGATAACCCCAAGGGGTTGCGGCTTTTTTTCTACCAATTGGAGCCCTCCCTTCACCATCTCCATAGGGATGGTCTACAGGGTTCATAACTACTCCTCTTACTACAGGACGCTTACTTAGCCAACATTTAGATCCGGCTCTACCCAAACTTCTCTGGTTCACCCTAACATTCCTCACTTGTTTGACTGTTGCTGAGTAATTTTTGGATATCAAATAAACCTCTCTAGAAGATAATTTTAATGTGGCCGATTTCCCCTCTTTTGCAATCAGTTTTGCTACAGCACCCGTTGCTCTAACTAATTGTCCACCTTTTCCAAGTGTGATTTCTATGTTATGTATAGCCGTTTTTAAGGGCATGTCGATTGAAGTGGATCAATCAAAACCCCTTCCCAAACTGTACAAGCTTCTTCCAAAGCACACGGCTTTCTGGATTTAGATGATGATATCTATATAGATGGATCTTATATACATCATACAATGAAGTACCACACGAGTAAATATATATGGATTCCAAATCTACTAAATAACTTATGTTATGATCTTTTACATCCTAGGTCTTCCTGTTTCATCATCTGGCTTATGTTCTTCATGTAGCATTTAGACCAAATGATTCTATGAAATTACGTCGATACTTTCACATATTATGGGTAACGTAGGAGACATCTCTATTTTTCCCCTGGGGAACCTTTAGAATTACCATTGCTTAGCTTTTAATTTGCCTCTGACCATCAAATGAAATACGAATAACTCGTCTTCCTCTCTTTGAAACAAGGGGCGCTTCTAGTTTTGTCCGTGCTTGAAATAATTTTGTCTTCTCCATATGACTATATCTCTAGAGTCAATAATTTTATATGAGGAACTACTGAACTCAATTACTTGCTGTCGTTACTCTTCAGTTTTCTATTGAGGTCTATCCTATAGAGGTACTCAAATTAGACCAGTGATCGATTTTTAGGTTTCGTCGTAAACCGAATTGGTTACTTCCAATTACGTGAATCAGTAATTCAAACCACACTCAAAGTTAGGGCATTTCCCATTTTTATAGGAACTTTTATACCAAAAATAATGGGATCTCCAATTACAGCCCCTCTGGGATGTAAAATTTATCTCTTCTCACCATTTCCATAGTGTATGAGATAAATGTATGCATTTCGATTAGGGTCGTATTCTATGGTTATGATTCTACCATATATGTCTTTTTCATTTCATTGAAAATTGATTTTACTATATAGACGCTTATGACCTCCCTCTCTATGCCTTGTGGTAATGATTCCTCTGGCATTGCAACCTTCACTATAACAATGCTGTCCATAGATCAAATTATTTTGTGGATTGGATTTCACATGAATATTTATGGCTCTATTGCATGTGCTCGGGGTAGAAGTTTTGTACAAATGTATTGCCATGCTATTAAGTATTTTGATTTAAGTTTTTTTCTTTCTAAGAGGTGGAATAGAATAACCCAGTTGAAGCATAATGATCATACGTCTATAATGCCTTGTATGTCCCATAATAGGTCCCATTCTTCTACCCTTTTCGAGGAGTCAATGACTATTTATAGCTATTACCTTGACATCAAAGAAAAGTTCAACCCAATGCTTTATTTTTGTCGTAGTTGATCCTGATTCAATATTAGAAGTATATTGATTTTTCCCTAACAACCGAATACTTTTGTCTGTAAATACTACATATTTGATTCCATCCATTAATCTATTTTCTTCCCTATGAGTTCTAGTCTTAATAAGAATGCTAGTTCTTACTGTTCATATTTTATGATATGAATATACTACACCAATTTGTTATGTATAGATGATGAGATTCCATTAACACAGAGCCAATTCCAATAGAATTATTGGAGGGTCCCATTAGCATGCATCTAGTAGGAATTGAACCTACGAATTCGCCAATTATGATTTGGGCACTTTAACCATTCAGCCATGGATTCTTAGCGAGGATCCTCGTACATGGTGAATAACTTAATTCCAATTGAAATGAAATCTATAGGATAAATCAATGCAATTTAGGAGGAATCAATGAAAGGACATTAATTTAAATCTTGGATTTTTGAATTGAGAGAAATATTGAGAGAGATTAAGAATTCTACTATTTCTTAAATTCATGGTCCCAATTCAATTCAGTGGGATCTTTCATTCACATTTTTTTCTACAAAAAATGTTTTATAAAACTTTTGGACCCTCGAATTTGGAGTATCCTACTTTCACACAATTCACAAGGTTCAATAAGCAATCGATATTTCAAGATCAAGGGTGTAGTGCTATTTGTAATAGCGGTCCTTATATATTGTATTAACAATCGAAATATGGTCGAAAGAAAAAATATCTATTTGACAAGGCTTCTTCCTATACCTATGAATTCCATTAGACCCAGAAATGATACATTGGAAGAATCTTTTGGGTCTTCCAATATCAATAGGTTGATTGTTTCGCTCCTATATCTTCCAAAAGGACAAAAAAGTCTCTAAGAGCTATTTCCTAGATCCGAAAGAGAGTACTTGGGTTCTTCTAATAACTAAAAAGTGTATTATACCTCAATATAACTAGAGTTCATGGTGATGGAAGAACTGGATTGGAAAAAAGAGGGATTCTAGTTGTAAGATGTCTAATGAAACCATCACTGGAATTGATATCTCATTCAAAGAGAAAGATATCAAATATCTGGAGTTTCTTTTTGTATATTATATGGATGATCCGATCCGTAAGGGCCATGATTGGGAATTGTTTAATCGTTTTTCTCTAAGTAAGAGGTGAAACATAATCAACTTGAATTCGGGACAGCTATTCAAAATCTTAGTGAAAAACGGATTTGTTATCTCATATTTGCTTTTCGTGAAAAAATACCAACTGAAGTGGAGGGTTTCTTAAAACAACAAGAAGCTGGGTCAATTATTCAATCAAATGATATTGAGTATGTTTTTCATCTCTTCTCCGGAAACAAGTGGGCTATTTCTTTGCAAAATTGTGCTTAATTTCATATGTGACAATTTTACCAAGATCTCTTCGTTAGTTGGGGGAAGAATCTGCACGAATCATATTTTTTGAGGAATATGTCGAGTGAGAATTGGATTTGGTTAGACAATGTGTGGTTGGTAAATAAGGATTGATTTTTTAGCAAGGTATGAAATGTATCGTCAAATATTCAATATGGTTCCATAAGATCTAGTTTCGTTTAAGTAACGGATTTTAGCCAATTGAAAGGATCTTCTGATCAATTCAAAGATC
>JAJFZO010000230.1:495000-567500 GCA_021397835.1 Moringa oleifera | reverse complement strand
CCCGCAACAGATAAAGGAGGATTTATTCAATCACATAGTTTGAGCTTCTAGAATATGCTGCCCTTGGGGCTTTCTATTTGATTATATCGAAAGGCCTAATGAATTAGGATTTCCTTATTGGACCAGGTCATTTCAAGGCAAGTGGATCATTTATAATGAAAAGGATGAGCTTCAAATGAATGATTCGGAGTTCTTGCAGAGTGGAACCATGCAGTACCAGACACAAGATAGATCTTTTAAAGAGCAAGGCTTTTTTCAAATAAGCCAATTTATTTGGGATCCTGCGGATCCACTTTTTTTCCTAATCAAAGATCAGCCCTTTATCTCTATGTTTTCACATCAAGAATTCTTTGCAGATGAGGTGATGTCAAAAGGGCTTCTTACTTCCCAAATAGATCCTCCCACATCTACATATAAATGCTGGTTTATTAAGAATACGCAAGAAAAGCACTTTGAATTATTGATTCATCGCTAAAGATGGCTTAGAACTAATAGTTCATTATCTAATGGATATTTTCGTTTTAATACTCCATCCGAGAGTTATCAGTATTTATCAAATTTGTTTGTATCTAACGAAACACTATTGGATAAAATGACAAATACATTGTTGACAAAAAGATGACTTTTTTCGAATGAAATGAAAATTGGATTAATGTAACAAGAGAAAGGTTTCCCATTACTTAGCCGAAAAGATATATGGCCATGAAATAGGGATTAAGTGGAATGGAATTAACTGGGTGGTAGAGTCATGGAAACACCTGTTTTTTCCATATTTTGAACCTTAGCTCCATGGAACAGTATACTACTGCTGAAACATGGAAGAATTAAAATCTTAGATCAAAACACTATGTATGGATGGTATGAATTGCTTAAACAAGAATTCTTGAACAGCGAACAACCAGTACTCATTACATCAAAAAATTTCCATTAATGAAATATGTAAATCCATTGGAAAATAAAAAATATGCATGTCAGTTCGATGGATCAGCAGCTGGTCCGAGAGGATGATCAACCACACTAGGACTGAGACACGGCTCAGACTCTTACGGGAGGCAGGAGTGGGGAATTTTTCGCAATGAGCGAAAGCTTGACGAAGTAATGCCATATGGAGGTAGAAGGCCCATGAGTCATGAACTTGCTTTCCTGGAGAAGAAGTAATGACGGTGTCTAGGGAATAAGCATCGGCTAACTCTTTTTAGCAGTCACAGTAATATAGAGGATGCAAGTGTTATCAAGAATGATTGGGTGTAAAGCATCTATAGGTTGCCTTTTAAGTCCGTCATCAAATCTCAGGGCTCAACCCTGGACAGGCGGTGGAAACTATCAAGCTGGAGTATGGTAGAGGCAGAGGGAATTTTCGGTGGAGTAATGAAATGCATACATATCAGAAAGAACACCAACGACAAAAGCACTTTGCTGGGCCGACACTGACACTGAGAGACGAAAGCTAAGGGAGTAAATGGGATTAGATACCCTAGTAGTCCTAGCCGTAAATGATGGATACTAGGCGTTGTGCATATCGACCCATGCAGTGCTATAGCTAACGCATTAAGTATCTCGCCTAGGGAGTACCCTCATAAGAATAAAACTTAAGGGAATTGACGAAGGCCCACATAAGTGGTGGCACATGTGGTTTAATTCAATGCAAAGCGAAGAACCTTACCAGGACTTGAAATGCCGCGAATCCTCTTAAAAGAGAGGGGTGCCTTCAGGAATGCAAACACAGGTGGTGCATGGCTGTCATCAACTCGTGTGGTAAGGTGTTGGGTTAAGTCCCATAACAAGCGCAACCCTCGTGTTTAGTTGCCACCTTTGAATTTGGAACCCTAAGTAGATTATCCGTGATAAGCAGGGGGAAGGTGAGGATGACGACAAGTCATCATGCCCCTTATACCCTAGGCGACACACGTGCTACAACGATCAGGACAAAAGGTCGCAATCCTGCGAGGGTGAGCTAACTCTAAAAACCCCTCCTCAATTCGGATTGTAGGCTGTAACTCGCCTACATGAAGTTGGAATTGCTAGTAATTGTCAGTCAGCCATACGACGGTGAATTCATTCTCGAGCCTTGTACATACTGCCTGTCACATTATGGGAGCTAGCCATGCCCGAAGTCATTACCTTAACCGCAAGGAGAAGGATTCTGAAGGCAGGGCTAGTGACTGGAGTGAAGTGGTAACAAGGTAGCCGTATCAGAAGGTGTGGCTGGATCAGCTCTTTTTCAGGGAGAGCTAATGCTTGTTGGGTATTTAGGTTTGACACTGCTTCACACCTAAAAAGAAGTGTGCTACGTCTGAGTTAAACTTGGAGATGGAAGCCTTTTTTCCTTTCTCGATGGTGAAGTAAGACCAAGCCCATGAGCTTATTATCCTAGGTCAAAACAAGTTGATAAGATCCCCTTTTACACCCTCATGTCACCATACGGAAGGGACATAGGGGCATAAAAAAGAAAGAGAGGGATACGATTTTTCTCACTTTTGGCTTGGCATAGTGGGCCCCCAGCAGGAGGCCTGCACGACAGGCTATCAACTTAGTGGTAGAGCGTGCCCCTGATAATTATGTCATTGTGCCTGGGCTGTGAGGGTCTCAGCCACATGGATAGTTCAATGTGCTCATCAGCGCCTAACCCTCAGATGTGGGTCATCCAAGGCACACTAGCATGGCATACTTCTCTTATTTTAATCAAGGTTTGACATCAAACTTCTCCTTATGAGGATATATGGGGCGATTTAGGTGAGATCCAATGTAGATCCAACTTTCTATTCACTCGTGGGATCCGGGTGATTCGAGGGGAACCACCACAGCTCCTCTCTTCTCGATAATCCATACATCCTTTATCAGTGTATGGACAGCTATCTCTTGAGCACAAGTTTAGGTTCAACCTCAATGGGAAAATAAAATGGAGCACCAAACAACGTATCTTCACAAACCAAGAACTACAAGATCACCCTTTCATTCTGGGGTAACGGAGGGTTGTACCGTTCGAGCATTTTTTTTTTCATTCTTTTCCCGGAGGTATGGAAAAAGCTATAATCAATAGTTGTTACACTTCCTCCCTTCCCGAAAGAAAGAACATGAAATTTTTTTTCCTTTTCGTAGGGACCAGGAGGTTGGATCTAGCCATAAGAAGAATGCTTGGCAGATAAATATCACTTTTTGGTCTTCGACCACCTCAGTCACTATAAATGCCCCCGATCAGTGCAATGGAGCGTGTCTATTTATCTATCTCTTGACTCAAAATGGGATTAGGTTTGAAAAAAGATCTTAGAGTGTCCAGGGTTAACCTAGGATGGTCTTTTAACGCCCTTCTTTTTCTTCTCATCGGAGTTATTTCACAAATACTTGCCATGGTCAGCAATAGGGGGGAACAAGCACACTTGGAGGGTGCAGTATAATGGAGAGTTGTATGCTGCATTCAAAAAAGATGAATTGCTCCTGAAAAAGAATCTATTGATTCTCTCCCAATTGGTTGGACCGTAGGTGCGATGATTTATTTCGTAGGCGAGGTCTCTGGTTCCAGTCTAGGATGGCCCAGTTGCACTAAGGAAAAGAATAAAAGAAGTACTTGACTCCTTCATGCATGCTCCACTTGGCTCGGAGGGATATAGCTCAGTTGGTAAAGCTTCGCTCTTGCAATTGGGTCGTTGTGATTACAGGTTAGGTGTTTAATTGTCCAGGTGGTAATGATAGTATCTTGTACCTGAACCGGTGGCTCACTTTTTCTAAGTAATGGGAAAAAGGACCAAAACATGTCACTGAATGACTCAACTGAGATAAAGATGGGCTCTCAAGAACGTAGAGGATGTAAATGGTCGATTGGTCATATTTAGTATGGATCGCACATGGGCGGTAGTTAGAGTCGGGGCTCTACTAGGGTTCCCTCATCTGGGATCCCTGTGGAAAAGGATCAAGCTGGCCCTTGTGAACAACTTGATGCACTATCTCCCTTCAACCCTTTGAGTGAAATGCGGTAAAAGTGGAATGCATTAGTTGTCCACTCTCATGTTAGGCAGTAAGGGTCGAAAAAAGGCAATCACTCATTCTTAAAACCAGCATTCAAAAGTGTCGTGGCAAAAAAGTGGGGAAAGCTCTCCGTTCTTGGTTCTCCTATAGCTGGATCCTCCGGAACCACAAGAATCCTTAGTTAGAATGGGATTCAAACTCGACACCTTTTGAGATTTTGAGAAGAGTTGCTCTTTGGAAAGCACAGTACCATAAAAGTTGCAAGCTCTGTTTGGGGGGGAGTTATTGTTTATCGTTCGCCTCTATGGTAGAATCAGTCAGGGGCTTGATAGGTGGTGGTTTACCCTGTGGCAGATTCCAATGGTTCGAGTCCGCTTATCTCTAACTCTATATGATAGCACCCAATTTTTTCGATTCAGCAGTTCGATCTATGATTTCTTATTCATGGACTTTGATAAGATAAGATCCTTCCATTTAGCATTACCTTAGGATGCATAGCCTTAAAGTTAAGGGTGAGGTTCAAATGAGGAAAGGCTTACGGTGGATACCTAGCCACCCAGAGATGAAGAAGGACATAGTAAGTGATGAAATGCTTCGGGGAGTTGAAAATAAGTGTAGATCCGAAGATTCCCGAATAGGTCAACTTTTCGAACTACTGTTGAATCCATGGGCGGGAAAGAGATAACCTGGCGAACTGAAACATCTTAGTAGCCAAAGGAAAAGAAAGCAAAAATGATTCAGTAGTAACGATAAACGAAATAGGAGTAGCTTAAATAGTGAAAACGGAGTTGTGGAAGAGTAATAAAAGAGTCATGCTGCTAGGCAAAACGGTAGAGTGCTGCACCTTAGATGGCGAGAGTCTAGTAGCCGAAAGCATCATTAGCTTATGCTCTGACCGGAGTAGCATGGACACATGGAATCCCATGCGATTCAGTAAGGACCACCTTGTAAGGCTAAATACTCTTGGCTGACCAATAGCGAAGTAGTACCATGACGGAAGGGTGAAAAGAACCCCCATCAGGGAGTGAAATAAAACATGAAACTGTAAGCTCCCAAGCAGTGGGAGAAGCCTAGGGCTCTGACCATGTGCTTGTTAAAGAATTAGCCAACGACTCATAAGCAATGGCTTGGTTAAGGGAACCCACTAGAGCAGTAGCGAAAACGGGTCTTCATAAGGCAATCGTCACTACTTATGGACTCGAACCTGGGTGATCTATCCATGACTAGGATGAAGCTTGGCTGAAACTTAGTGGAGGTCCGAACCGATTGATGTTGAAGAATCAGTGGATGAGTTGTGGTTAGGGGTGAAATGCCACTCAAACCCAAAGCTAGCTGGTTTTCCTTGAAATGCGTTTAGGCCCAATAGTTGACTAGACATCTAAGAGGAAAGCATTATTTCAGTGTGGGCCATGAGAGCGGTACCAAATCTAGGCAAACTCTGAATATTAGATATGACCTCAAAATAACAGGGGTCAATAAGCTACATCATCGAGAGGTAAACAGCCTGGATCACCAACTAAGGCACTCAAATGATCGCTTAGTGATAAAGGAGGTAAAGGTGTAGAGATAGCCAGGAGGTTTGCCTAGGAGCAGCCACCCTTGAAAGAGTGCGTAATAGCTCACTGATCGAGCACTCTTGCACCGAAGATGAATGGGGCTAAGTGATCTACCGAAGTTGTGGGATGTAAAAATGTAGCGTTTTGCCTTAGAAGGAAGCATCCGCGCGAGCAAGAGTGGACAAAGCAAAAGTGAGAATGTCAGCTTAAGTAACATAAACATCGATGAGAATCAAATGCCCTAAAAACTCAAGGGTTCCTCCTCAAGGTTCATCCACGGAGGGTGAGTCAGGGCCTAAAATCAGGCCCAAAGGCATAGTTGATAGACAGCAGGTGAATATTCTTGTACTACCCTTTATTAGTCTTGAGGGATGGAGGAGGCTAGGCTAGCCAAAAGATGGTTATCAGTTCAAGGAAGCAAGATGCCCCTGCATTTTCAAGGTAAGAATAGGTAGAGAAAATGCCCCGAGCCAATGTTCGAGTACCAGGTGCTACAGCACTGAAGTAACCCATGCTATACTCCCAGGAAAAGCTCGAATGACCTTCAACAAAAGGGTACCTATACCTTAAACTGACACAGATGGATAGGTAGAGAATACTTATGGGTGCGAGATAACTCTCTCTAAGGAACTCGGTAAAATAGCCCCATAACTTCGGGAGAAGGGGTGCCTCTTCACAAAGGGGGTTGCAGTGACCAGGCCTAAGCGACTGTTTACCAAAAACATAGGTTTCCGTAAAGTCGTAAGACCATGTATGGGGGTTGACACCTGCGCAGTGCCAGAAGGTCAAGGAAGTTGGTGACCTAATGATAGGGGAGCCAGCGATCGAAACCCCAGTGAACGGTGACCGTAACTATAATGGTCCTAAGGTAATGAAATTCCTTGTTGGGTAAGTTTCGATAGGCACGAAAGGCGTTACGATCTGGGCACTGTCTTGGATAAAGGCCCGGTGAAATAGACATGTCTGTAAAGATGTGCACTACCCGCACCTGGACAAAAAGACTTATGAAGCTTCACTATTCCTTGGGATTGGCCTTGGGCTTTTCCTACGTAACTTAGGTAGAAGGCGAAGAAGGCCTCTTTTTGGGGGGGGAGCAAGCCATTAGTGAGATACCACTCTAGAAGAGCTAGAATTCTAACCTTGTGCCAAGATCTATAGGCCAAGGGACAGTCTCAGGTAGACTGTTTCTATGGGGCGTAGGACTCTCAAAAGGTAACAAAGGCATGCAAAGGTTTCCTCATGTCAGACAAAGATTGGCACTCGAGTGCAAAGGCAGAAGGGAGCTTGACTGCAAGACCTACCCATCGAGCAGGAATGAAAGTTGGCCTTAGTGATCCAACGGTGCTGAGTGGAAGGGTCATCGCTCAATGGATAAAAGTTACTTTAGGGGTAACAACTGATCTTCCCCAAGAGCTTACATCAATGGGAAGGTTTGGCAACTTGATGTCAACTCTTCGCCACCTGGGGCTGTAGTATGTTCCAAGGGTTGGGCTATTCGCCCGTTAAAGCGGTACATGAGCTGGGTTTAGAACGTCATGAGATAGTTCCATCCATATCCGGTATAAGCATTAAAGTATTGAGAGGACCTTTTCCTAGTACGAGAGGACTGGGAAGGACGTACCTCTAGTGTACCAGTCATTGTGCCCATGGTAAACGTTGGGTAGCCAAGTGCGGAGTGGATAACTGCTGAAAGCATCTAAGTAGTAAGCCCATCCCAAGATAAGTGCTCTCCTATTTAGACTTCCCTAGAGCCTTCGGTAGCACAGTGAGATAGCAATAGGTTCTTTGCCCTTGTGGGATAAAGTGATAGAAGTTTTGAGAATTCAAGAGAAGGTCACGGCGAGATCAGTCGTTTATCATTACGATAGGTGTCAAGTGAAAGTGCAGTGATGTATGCAACTGAGGCATCCTAACAGACCAAAGACTTGAACCTTTTCCTATATGATTCGAACAATTCGATCAGACACTTGGCATTTATTTTCATTCTCCAACTCTTTGACAACATGAAAAAACTATTGTTTGATTCTTTAACAACATGAAAAAACCAAAAGCTCTGCCCTCCCTCTCTATTTATCCAAAGGATGGAAGGGTGAAGGCCTTTGGTGTCCCCTCTAGTCAAGAATTGGAGCCTCACAATCACTAGCCAATATACTTTTCTCACATGCCTTTCTTCATTCATGGTTCGATATTCTGGTGTCTTAGGCATAGAGGAACAACTCCAATCCATCCTAAACTTTGTGGTTAAACTCTACTGTGGTGATGATATTGTAGAGAAGGTCCTGCGAAAAATAACTCGACGCCGGGATGATAAAAAGCTTAACACCTCTCATTCTTATTACTTTTTCAATATGAAAAAGAAAAAAAATGAAAAATGAAAAGGTCGTTTTATTCAAAACCAAAACCCCAATTATAAAATCCCTTCTCTCCCACTTCACACCTTGGAACGCACCGTTCTTATAGAAAGAAAGGCCCATTCACATCTTTTTAACTCAAAAAGAAATGGCTGGGGAAAGGAAAGGTTCTTTTTTTTTTAGGGTACTCCTAGGAACAGATCTAGTGGAGACGGGGTGGGGCCTGTAGCTCAGAGGATTAGAGTACGTGGCTACGAACCACGATGTCGGGGGTTTGAATCCCTCCTCGCCCATAACCAGCCCAAAAGGGAAGGACTTTTCCCTTTAGGGGTAGAAAAATCATGATCGGGATAGTGGACTCAAAGCTATGGAACTTAAGGATGGGTCTTTTATCGAAATAGAGTCACCTTACTTTTTATTTAGATTTAAAATTTATCAAGAATTGGTTTTTACCATATAGTATTAGTATTCCTGGCTCGAATCAACATATTTTTTTATGCCCCATAACTCTTCCTCAGACAGGGAACAGTAGAGCAAGTACAAGTATTAGTAGCATAGCAAAAATACGTTCCTCATCATTAAATTAATGTGTTTGCTTGCAGTAATACTGACATCTCGAAAGAATCGATGACAACATCTTTGATGCACTTGTTAGTATTAGTACATCTGATAATTCTTAATTGGCTAGTTGAAATAGCCCCAGGACTATGAAACAAAGGATTATCCCAGACTACACCAAGGTATTGGTGGTGATTCTCAAATAGCACAAAACAAAATGTGATACGATGAGATAGAATACAATAGAAATAGGGAATGGGTTACTTACCCGTAACAGTCAAAGCGAACCTTTTCATTCTGACATTCTGAATTCTTTAATTCAGGCCTACTACCAATCAATTAATAGCCGACCATTCTGAATCAAATCTCTCCAAGTAGGATTCGAACCTACGACCAGTCAGTTAATAGCCAACCGCTCTACCACTGAGCTACTGAGGAACAACGAGAGATTAGATCTCATAGAGTTCAATTCCCGTTCTTAACCTATGACCAATATGAACTCAAAGTTTCCTTCGTAACTCTTGAATTCTTAGTGGCTTTGTTCCATGTCTAATTTCATAAGGAACCTCAAAGTGGCTCTATTTCATTATGTTCCATCCATATCCCAATTCCATTCATTTAATATCCTTTTGGTGTCATTGACATAAGAGATGTCATTTCTAGCCTATCTCTTTCTATTTCTATACATGAAAAGTTTCAAAATCATCATATAATAATCCAAAAATTGAAATAAAAAAGAAAAAAACGGAGGTTTATGATGATTTTAAATCTTTTATACTAAGTAATCTAGTATCATTATGCATGAAGATAATCAATTCGGTCGTTATGGTCAGACTCTGTTATGGATTTCTAACCACATTCTCCATAAGGCCCTCTTATCTCTTCCTTCTTTGAGCTCAGGTTATGGAAGAAGGAGAAGAAAGAACTGAGAAGAAGGTATCAGCAACAACTGATTTTATTGCGGGACAGCTCATGATGTTCATATCGATCTATTATACACCTCTGCATTTAACATTGGGTAAACCTCATATAATAACTGTCCTAGCTCTACCGTATCTTTTGTTTCATTTCTTTTGGAACAATCACAAACACTTTTTTGATTATGCATCTATTACCAGTAATTCAATGCGTAATCTTTACATTCAATGTGTACTTTTGAATAATCTCATTTTTCAATTATTCAACCATTTCATTTTACGAAGTTTAATGTTAACCAGATTAGTCAACATTTATATGTTTCGATGCAAAAACAAGATGTTATTTGTAACAAGTAGTTTTGTTGGTTGGTTAATTGCTCACATTTTATTCATGAAATGGGTTGGATTGATATTAGTCTGGATACAACAAAATAATTCTACTAGGTCTAATGTACTCATCCGATCTAGTAAGTATAAGTACATTGTGTTAGAATTGAGAAATTCTATGGCCCGAATCTTTAGTATTCTCTTATTTATTACTTGTGTCTACTATTTAGGCAGAATACCATCACCCATTTTTACTAAGAAACTAAAAAGAACCTCAGAAACGGAAGAAAGGGGGACTAAATAGGACCAAGAGATATCCACCGAAGAAGATCCTTTTCTTTCTCTTTTTTTGGAAGAAAGGGAGGATCCGGACAAAATCGATGAAACGGAAGAGATCCGAGTGAATGAAAAGGAAAAAAGATATAAGGATGATGAATTTGAATTAATAAACATACAAGGGGCATGTTATGAATATAAAAAATGCCTAGTTTATGAAAATCTATAGGAATCAAGAAAATTCAAATTTAGAAATATTGAAAAAAAAGAAAATAAATATTTATTTGAAAACCTTTTGTGAATCTTCTTTTCGATTCTAACCAATGGAATCGGCCATTTCGATATATAAAAAATGATCGATTTGAAAATGTTATAAGAAATGAAATCTCATAATATTTCTTTTATACATGTCAAAGTGGTGGAAAAGAAAGAATATCTTTTACATATCCACCCAATTTGTCAACTTTTTGGAAAATGATACAAAAAAAGATGCCTTTGTTCACAAGAGAAAAACTACCATTTTACAATCATTGAATTTTTACCAATGAGCAAAAAGGGAGCAATTTAAAGAACAAATTTTTAAATAGAATTCAAGCTTTAGATAAAGGATCTTTTACTCTTAATATACTCCAAAAAAGGACTCAATTTTGTAATAATGAGACTAAAAAAGAATATTTTCCTAAAATTTGTGATCCGTTCTTGCACGGAACCCATCGTGGAAAAATAAAAAGATTTTTTTCACTGCCAACCATAACTCAAACTTATATAAAAAATAACATGAGAAAGGTTTCGAGAAATAAGATTCATAGTATACTTCTTAATATTGATTGTGATGAATTTGAATAGATAATAGATACACTTAAGAGAAAATCATTTACAATAGAAAAAAGATTTTCTTTATTTACAGAACACCAACAAGAAAAAATTGATTCAGAAAATCGAATAAAAAATTTAAAATTTTTATTCGATGCGGTTATAATTGATCCCAATGATCAAAGAATTAAAAAAAGTTCTATTGAAATAAAAGAAATTAGTAAAAAAGTTCCTCGTTGCTTATGTAAATTAATCGATAATTTAGAACAATAGAAGGGAAAAATGAAGAAAATGTGCCGGTGGATCCTCAAATTCATCCAAGAAAATCCAAATGTGTAGTGAATTTTACGGATAATCAGATGAATAAGGATGTTTATACTAGCACAAAAGATACTAATAATTCTGATCAAAAAGACGAAGTGGCTTTGATACGTTATTCGCAATAACCAAATTTTTGTCAAGACATAATCAAAGGCTCTATGCGTGCCCAAAGACGTAAAACAGTTATTCGGGAACTGTTTCAAGCAAATATGCATTCCCCACTTTTTTTGGACAAAATAGACAACCCTTTTTTTTTTCATTTGATATCTCCAGACTAATGAAACTGATTTTCAGAAATTGGATATAGAAAAACAAAGAAAAAATTTTGCCGATTATACATAAAAGAAGACAAAAAAAATTTTTAAAAAAGAGAAGGAAAAAAGAGAAAAAATATAAAAAAAGATGAAAAAACATGGATAAAAATTTTAGAAACCTGGGATAGCCTTTTATTTGCTCAAGTTATACGAGGTTCCTTCTTAGTAACCCAATCGATTCTTAGAAAATATATTATATTACCTTCATTGATAATAGTTAAAAATATTCTTCGTATGCTATTATTTCAACTTCCCGAGTAGTCTGAGGATTTAAAGGATTGGACTCGAGAAATGCATATTAAATGCACCTATAATGGTGGTCAATTATTAAAACAGAATTTTCAAAAAATTGGTTAACAGACGTATTCAGATAAAGATCCTATTCCTTTTTTGCGTTAAACCTTGGCACCAATCTAAATTACGATTCCCTCATAAAGATTCAATGAAAAAAAAAGGAGGAAAAAATGATTTTTGTTTTTTACAATTTAGGAGATAGAAACTGAATTTTCTTTTGGTTTTGCCCAAAAACAGCCTTCATTTTTTGAACCTATCTTTAAAGAATTCAAAAAAAATAAAAAATTAAAAACTAAGTATTTCATGGTTTTAAGATTTTTAAAAGAAAGAGGAAAATTTTTTCTAGAATTCAAAAAAAAAATAAAAAAATAGGTTATTAAAAACTTTCTATTTCTAAAAGGAATAATAAAAGAAGTTTTTAAAATAAACTCAATTCCATTATTTGGATTGTCAAGAGAAATTTATGAATTGAATGAAATAAAAAAAAGATTTAATAATTAGTAATCAGATGATTTATGAATCGCCCGTCCAAATTCAATTTATAGAATGGACAAATTATTCACTTGCAGAGAACAAACTGAAAGATCTGACTGACAGGACAAGGACAATCAGAAATCAAATACAAGAAATTAAAAAAAGAGAAGAAGAAGACTTAAGAAATAAATATTAGTTTTAACAGAACAAGTTATCATGCTAAAATATTAAAATCATCAAAAAATATTTGGCAAATATTAAAAAAAAGAAATCTTCGATTAATCCAAAAATCATATTATTTTATAAAATTTTTCATTGAAAAGATATATATAGATATTTTTTTATGTATCATTAATATTCCAAGGATCAATACACAAGTTTTTCTTGAATCAACAAAAAACAAATATTGAGAAATATATTTGCAATAATGAAGTAAATTAAGAAAAAAATAATAAAACAAATAAAAATGCCATTCACTTTATTTTGACTATAAAAAATTCACTTTCTAATATTAAAAAAAAGAATTCAAAAATTTGTTGTGACCTATCCTCCTTCTCACAAGCATTTGTATTTTACAAATGATCACAAATCCAAATTATTAACTTATATAAGTTAAGGTATGTCTTTCAATATCACGGAATATTTTTTTTCTCGAGAATAAAATAAATTTTTTTTTAAAAAAAACAAGGAATATTTCATTACGAATTAAGATCTAAAACCTTTTTGAATTGCAAAAGAAATAAATAAAAAAACTGGTTGTGAAGTCATTATCAATATGATTTACCTCAGATTAGACGGCCTAGATTAGTACTAGAAAAATGGCAAAATAAAATCAAGCAACACTATATAGTTCAAAATACAGATTTAAATTGATGGGACTCATATGAAAAAGACAAATTAATTCATTACGAAAGACAAAATTTTTTGGAAGTGGACCCATTAATGAATCACAAATATATGTAAAAAAAAACTATAGATATGATTTTTTATCATATAAATCTATTAATTCTAACGAAAAAAAGTTTGATAATTATAACATAGATAAAGGTAAATCTTTTGATATGCTGATAGGTATCTCTATCCATAATTTTTTAGTCTCTAATTATCTAAGTGAAGATTCTATTATGGATAAAGAGAAAATTCCTACTAGAAAATATTTGGATTGGAGAATTCTTAACTTTTGTCTTAGAAAAAAGGTTGATATTGAGTCTTGCGGTGAAATCGATACCAAGAGTATTAAAAATATTAAGACCGGAGTTACTAATTATAAAATAATTGATAAAATTAATAAGAAGATCTCTTTTATTTCACAAGTCCTAAGATCAAGAAATCAAATCATCCAATCAAAAAACTTTCTTTTTTGATTGGATGGGAATGAATGAAGAAATACTAACTCGTTCCTATATCAAATCAGATGAACAACCAAGAAAAAACAAGCAAATCTTGGAGCAATTCTCTCAAACCAAGAAAAAAATATCGAAGAAGATTTTGAGAAATCAGACATAAAAAAATGTAGAAAGGAAAAGCAATACAAAAGTGATACAGAAGCAAACCTACATTTCTTCCTAAAAAGGTATTTGCGTTTTCAATTAAGATGGGATGGTTCTTTAAATAAAAGAATTGTCAATAATATCAAAGTATATTGTCTATTGCTTAGGTTGATAAATCCAAGAGAAATTGCTATATCTTTTATTTAAAGGAGAGAAATGAGTCTAGACATCTTGATGATTTAGAAGAATTTTACTCTTCCAAACTTAATGAAAAAGGCAATATTGATTATCGAACCAGTTCGTCTGTCTGTAAAAAAATAAAGGACAATTTATTATGTATCAAACCATAGGTATTTCATTGATCCATAAGAATAAGCACCAAATATAAATAAAGCAAAGATACCAAGAAAAGGCTATGTTGATAAAAATTTTTCTGATGATTCCATTGCAAGACATCAAAGAATGCCTGAAAGTAGAAACAAAAATCATTATGATTTCCTTGTCCCTGAAAATATTTTATCCCCTAGACACCATAGAGAATTTCGAATTCTAATTTGTTTCAATTCAAAGAATAGAAATGATATGCGTAGAAATCCAAGATTTGACAATAACATGAAAAACTATGGCGAAGTTTTGACTAAAAGCAAAGACCTTGATAGAAACAAAAACAAAAATAACCTCAACCTAATTAAATCAAAGTTCTTTTTTTGGGCCAATTTTTGATTTGAAGATTTAGCTTGTATGAATTGTTATTGGTTTAATACTAATGATGGCAGTCGTTTCAGTATGGTAAGAATACATATGTATCCGCAATTCAAAATTCGTTGATTGTACATTTTGTTACATATCACATATTTTAGGATATATGAAAACAAATACATGCACACATAGATTGTCTTATATTCCATTTTGATACATCATTCTAATACATGATATAAATTTAATGACATACAAATTAATTAAATCTACAAATGAATCAACGAAATCTTCTTTTTTAGATCCAAAATTTCGTTTCTTAGCGACCAAGGTAATTAAACAGCAATCAAAAGCCGAAGGTCTGATTCCACCTAGTGGCAATTCAACCAATAGATAAAGCAACCTTAGCCCTTTTTGAAGCAACCTTTTCTCTGATTTTTTCATATTGCTTTCTTTTGACTGACCCTTTTAGTTCAATGAAGCTAATCTCTCATCTGACATCCCAAACCAACCACTCTATCCACGAGTTTTTGAATCAAATCCTGCCTTTTTTTTCTTAGGTAAGTAAGCTGCTTGCTCTTTTCTCATGCGAGGGTGGGAAAGCTTTCCCACCTTTACAACAGAGGGTTGTGCCTGTAAGCCTAGCAATCTCTTTGGGAAGATATAACTGATGACCACTTACTTAACTTAGTTCATTCCTTTTCAAGAGAAGATACGAAAACTTGGAACCTTTTCAAAAAGAAAAACTCATTTTATAACCTCGATTTTCAAAGGGAAGCAACAGACACAATTAGATTGGGTTTTTTAAGTCAAAACAAGTCAATAGCAGAGGTCTCCCTCTCTTACAAAATCGCCTCCTCGTACTACTAGTCATTGTTCTTCCTGCTAACGAGTTTATCTACACCTTAGTCTAGTTCGCAATCATGTTTTATTCCCTTTTCCACTACCAAGTTGAAAAAATAAGTAAATTATGATTCCCTCATAAAGATTCAATGAAAAAAAAAGAAGGAAAAAATGATTTTTGTTTTTCAACAGTTTGAGGGATGGAAACTGAATTTCCTTTTGGTTTTGCCTAAAAACAGCCTTATTTTTTGAACTTATTTTTAAAGAATTCAAGAAAATTAAAAAATTGAAAACTAAGTATTTCATGGTTTAAAGGTTTTTAAACGAAAGAGGAAAATTTTTTTGGGAAGTCTAAAAAAACAAAAAAAATGAGTTATTAAAAACTCATTATTGTAATACATGTAAATACAACTCACATTTCCACTACACTAGTGATGGAGCGAATTCGTACTAGACGAAACAAGCCTTTTAGTTTACTACTACAGCTGGATTGAAAAGTAGCCTTGGCCCCGAGGGAGTGAGATTATGGCATTGGCTAGGGTCGGATGGCGGAACCGGCATTCTTTTAGGCAAAAAAATAGCCCCCTTCCTCGAATCATCGTAGCTTTCTCAACACTTACTAGCTAGCTACTTTCTTTATCAGTGACTAAACTAAGAAAAGAAAACTTTCGCCAGAAATTCTTTTTCACAGCTTCAATAATAGCCTATTTTTTCTCTAGCCTGGAGCTAGCACTCTTAAAGTAGTTAACAAGCGGTTAACCAGATATGGGATCTTTCCCAATATCCTCTGCCTACTTCTCTTCCGACAATAGCTTCTCTTTTGAATCCAAGACTTGGTTCAAACTTTCAAGCAGTCAATCAAGCAGCACTAACCGCTATTCCATAGATAACATAAAGCTCTTACACAGTGCCTAATAGGCTAGCTTCACTATAAAGGCTTGATTTCCCCCTATTGAGAAGTTGAATCCGAATCAATGTCATTCAAAGAACTATTTTTCCTTCGCCCCTTGAATCTATCTATTCCGACTACAGAGCAAGGCAAGGTAAATGCTAGTTTGCTTAAGACTTGGAGTTCGAAGTGTTATGGATCTAATGAGCTATTCCTCGGATCTCCTCCTTTAATAAGGTAACTGCCCATTTATCCTCATCGCTGTCTTGAGCCTTATTTTCATACTTATTTTAGGAATTCTAACCTGGGAAGAAAAGCTATTCTCCTTAATAGTTGAAGAAATGAATGAATCACTTCCGGGTCCAAAAAAGCCCAGTCAGAATAAGGAGATGAACCAATGATCAATTACTCTTCGTGCTTTGTGGGTGGACATACATATATGTTTACCTAAAGTGTATACTTTTGTATATGACTTCTTCTTTCTCTTCTTTATCATAAGGTTCACCTCTCACTAATGAATCTATATTAATTTTATTTTTGACGAGATCTATTATCATTTTTCGCATGTCCGCGAAATTTTATAGTAAGTGTAAATTTTGCCAATTTATGTCCTACCAAGAAATGTGAATCCGCCTGTCTAACAGATTTCTTGAGCGTTCGAGTCTATTTATGGCATGAAACAACTCAAAGCATGGGTTTAGCTTATTGATACGTTCCAGAAAACCTCACTTGATTACATTTTGAATACATTTGATTTTTTTTTTACTAACAAAAACCCAAACTCGAAAAAATATTCTATTTTTTTCGAGTATGGGTTTTTGTTTCAAGTGTATCTTGTCTTTACCATGAATTATTTTCCTTGGTTAACAATAATTGTAGTTTTACCCATATTTACAGGTTCTTTAATTTTTTTTCCCTCATAAAGGAAATAAGGTAATTAGGTGGTATATAATATCTATATGTGTCTTAGAACTCCTTCTAATGACCTATGCATTTTGTTATCATTTCCAATTAGACGATCTGTTGATTTAGTTGATGGAAGATTATAAATGGATCAATTTTTTTTTATTTTCACTAAAGATTGGGAATAGATGGACTTTTTATAGGTCCTATTTTACTAGCAGGATTTATCACTACTTTAGCTACCTTAACGACTTGGCCAGTTACTCGAGATTCCCGATTACTCCATTTTTTGATGTTAGCAATGTACAACGGTCAAATAGGATTATTTTCTTCTCGAGACCTTTTACTTTTTTTCATCATGTGGGAGTTAGAATTAATTCTAATTTATCTACTTCTATCCTTGTGGGGAGGAAAGAGATGTCTGTATTCAGCTATAAAGTTTATGTTGTACACTACAAGAAGTTTCATTTTTCCATTAATAGGAGTTTTGGGTTATATGGTTCCAATGAACCAACATTAAATTTTGAAATATTAACAAATCAATCATATCTTGTTGCATTCGAATAATATTTTATATTGGGTTTCTTATTGCTTTTGCCGTTAAATCACCAATTATACCCTTACATTACATGGTTACTAGACACCCATGGAGAGGCACATTACAATACTTGTATGCTTCTCACCGGAATCTTATTAAAAATGGGAGCATATGGGTTGGTTTGAATCAATATGGAATTATTACCCCATGCTCATTCTATATTTTCTCCCTGGTTGTTAGTAATAGGTACAATTCAAATAATTTATGCAGCTTCAGCATCTCCTGGTCAATGTAATTTCAAAAAAGAATAGCATATTCTTTCGTATCTCATATGGGTTTCATAATTATAGGAATTGGTTCCATAACCGATCCGAGAGTGAATGGAGCCATTTTACAAATAATCTCTCATGGATTTATTGGTGCTGCACTTTTTTTCTTGGTAGGAACGAGTTATGATAGAATACATCTTGTTTATCTCGACGAAATAGGCAGAATCACTATCTCAATTCCAAAAATATTTACAATGTTCAATATCTTGTTAAAGGCTTCCCTTGCATTACGGGCATTAGTGGTTTTGTTGCATAATTGATAGTATTTATTAGGATAATTACTAGCCAAAAATATTTTTTAATGCCAAAAATACTAATTACTTTTATAATGGCAACTATAATGATATTAACTCCTATTTATTCATTATCTATGGCATGCCAAATGTTCTACGGATGTAAGCTAATTAATGACCCAAACTTGTATTTTTTTTTTATTCCTGACCACAATAGTTATTTGTTTCGATCTCTATTCTTTTACCCGTAATAGTTATTGGGATTTATCTGGATTTCGTTCTCTCACTATCAAGTGGCAATGTCAAAGCTATTCTATCTAATTATTTTTATAGATAGTTTTCATGAATAAAAAAATGAAATTGAATTGTAACTAGACATGCATTTTGTTTGTTAGAACCTTTTGAATCAAGTAGTGTAGCGATTCAAAAGGTTCTTAACGTCTTACACTTAATTTTCTTGCTTCTATATATATATACGCTATCCCATCTTTTATATTTGTTAGCCCCTTTCTTCAATTCAATTAAATGTTAATGTAAATGAACCATAACTATGTAAATCTAGTCCTAATAGATTAACCCCAAAATAGCATATCCAAATTATAAGAAAGCCTATAGAAGCCACAATTGCAGAATTTATAGCTGCCAAATTGATATTTCTTCGAATATGTAAATAAATCATGAATATGGTCCAAGTAAAAAAGGCCCAAGTTTCTTTTAGGTCCCAATTCCAATATGATCCCAATGCCTCATTAACCTATACTGCTCTTGAAAGAATGCCTATGGTTAAAAAAATAAACCCAAGACTAATAATACGACAACTCCAATGATCTAATTATTGAATTAATCGATACTTGTAATAATTTTGAGAAGAAAGAAAATAAGTACTGTTTAGTAAAACGTTGCCTCTTTTATTCATGTATTGAATTTTACCACAAGAAAATGACTCATTCAAGAAATTATTATTTTTACCAAAGAATTTTATGAATTTTTGTAATTAGTGACTAGAAAAGCTATTGATAATAATGATCCACATAGGAGAGCAGTATAGCCTAATACCATCATACTTACGCGCATCATTAACCACTGGGATTGGAGAGTAGGTACAAATATTACGGATTAAGGCATTTTCTTTTCTTTAAAGACACAAAGTAGCAAAACCTTGGGTAAAAATAACTCTTGGCATAGTTATTACATTTAAATGATTTTTATGCTTTTTATTAAAATAGAAAAGCATATAATAGTGGAGGAACTCCATGAAAGAAAGATTAATGATTCATATAAATTACTTAATGGGAAATGGCCCGAATGAATCCAACAAGTGGCTAGCAATCCTGTTATACAAAAAAAGGTAACTATCATGCCCTTGTTTAATGAATCATACAGTTCTATCATTTCATCGACTAACAAGGTTAAAAAAAAATTGTAATTACAATTGAAACGATTGAAAAAGATATATGAGTTAATGTATGTGCTAAAGTTGAAAAAATCATAAACGTAAAAAAAAAAAAAAAGTGGGCATCCTCTGATTATATGGAATCGAAATCGGGAATTTAATTGATTATAGAAGTTATTCTATCTCTATTAAAAGATGCTATGCCGCTACTCGGACTCGAACCGAGATGCTCTAGCACTGCTTCCTAAGTGCAACATGTCTTCCAATATCACCATAGCGGCTTGTTCAAAATCATAATAACCTTTTTTTGTTCAATTGTCGAGATTGAAAGAATCGATTCAAATTCAATGGAATTTAGGAAAGATTTGATGAAAAATAAACTCGTTTAAAAAAGGATTTGAAGGTGCGAATCCAACATTATGCCTTTACAATAATAATCTAATTCTCTCTTTTTTTTTAAAAAGTTAAGAGTTTGTAACTTAATAAGAGAAATTTTTGTAGTTTATATTTTTTCCTAAAATAATACTGTTGTAACTAAATAGTTGTGACTTCAATCTAGAGGTAGAACTAAAAAAAAAATGTTCTTTATCATTTTATTTTCATTTATTAATTATTTAATATAATTTTAAAAATCTATAAATCTATTTTTTATGAATTGAATGAATAAAATAAAAATCAAAAAAATATGATTTTTACATATCAGAATTTTAGCAAACATCTAACAATTTAAATTAAAAGAGGTTTATGTAATTTGCATAGCTTTGTATTAATTCTTGGTGGTTTTCGTTGTTTATTTGTGTTTGAATTTATCAAACTAATTAGGTATGGGGGGTGGGGAACATATTATACAAAATAAAGTTTTGATTTTTATCATAATTCATACTTTTAAAAAAATCCTTTTTAAATCTAAGTTAGAATAATAATTATAAAGATATATATCTTGATTGATCTTCCTATACAAATATAGGAGTTTTTTTATCACTTAAAAATGATACATTATTCGTATATAATAGCCATCACTAAATTTGAAAAGGTGCTTTTATCAATTGGGTTTCAAACAAGGAATATATAATGATCTAGAAAAATAATGATTCAGAATGTTCTAAGAGTTACAAGATTTAAACTTAATCAATTAATTTCAACAATCTAAACCTATTGATTTTGATTAAAGATCTTCTATTTCTTCTTCTATAGTAGAAAAAAAAAGAGAAATATAAAAACTTTTTATATTTATTATTCTAACACGTGTGTGATGGGGAAAATGAGAATTCTCATCCTGAAAATGAAAAAAAAAAACATATTATAAAAAAAGTGATGTCGTATTCCTTTTTTTTTCTTTACATTACAGTGAAAGGATTTGGGAAGAAGTTGTTAATAATAGATTTCTGAGAGAAATAGGCAAAAAAAATTTCCATCCAAGATTTAATAGTTGGTCCATTCTTAGCCTAGGTAAAGTGCATCTTGTTGTGATAGGAATGAACAAGAACAAATAAGTTTTAGCTAATGTAATAAATATACCAATTGTTATTCCAAGGATTCCATCCATTTTATTCAACTAGCTTAAGAACCGACATGTACGGAATAGAAATATTCCAACCGCCCAAGTATAAAACTATTACAAATAATGAAGAAACTAATAGATTTAAATAGGAAGCAACATAAAATAAACCAAATTTGATACTTGAATATTCGGTTTGATAACTTACTACTAATTCTTTTTTTGCTTCTGGAAAATCAAAGGGTAACCTCTCACATTCTACTAGGAAAGAAATTAGAAAAACAATAAACCTGATAGGTTGATGCCACAAATTCCAACCCCAAACCCCATATTTTGACTACACCTCAACTATATGAGCTATACTTGAACAGTTAGATAATCATAGTAGGTGATAACATCACTGTTCCTATCGCTATTACAAATCCATACATGAGGTTTTCGCCTCCATATAGCTCCTCGTGGGCCGCAAATAAATCTAAGGACCGAATCAATATTATTTATCTTGACATGGTTGTAGAATAGATGAAATCAAAATCTATCAGAAGGCCCAAAATTATACCAATGGAATTATGTATGCTATAACTGTAATAATAAATAAATAAAATGCTTCTGAATTCATCTCATCCGTTAATAATTTCAATTTATAGTTATTGAGTAATAACTTAATCCTTCACCTTCAATAAAATACACCTTGTAGAAATATCAATAGGTGTTTCAGCCCATCATTTTCGATTACGAAAAAGAATTAAACATTCCATTAGTTGATGACTTATGACATAAATTTGATTTCTCAAAATATATGAAAGAAATACTAAAATAAAAAAGAGCTCTCTTTTTTTTTCATTCTTATTCTTCTTTTTGAGAAAAAAGTGGGTGGGTTAAAAGCTAAAATAAAAATAAAATAATAAAGGATTATTTCGTTCCTGATAGCCATTGCTTTAATCGATGGATAAGAGCATACCCTGGATCAGAAGCATGGGGAGTACTGGCTAATCATTTCTACCAACTTAAAGCCCCAATTAGCATTCTTTTGTGTTATGCAAAAATAGAATATCTTTTTAATTTTTTAAAATTTCTGTAATCGCTATTACTAATCCTTTGTGTCTTTTAGTGTTCCTAATCATCCGATCGTTTTTGCTCAATCCCCCTTTTAGTACTAGATGGATGGTAATCCATACAACCGATAATGAAAACTTCATACGGTTAATCTTTTGAACCCACTTCAAGCAAGGATGACTAATCAATGAATCTTGGGGTAAAGTGGCTCTTCTACTTATATTTATTTCTGCTTAACTCTTATACATAGAAAATGAGACTCAATTTTTCTTTTCTTTTTACTACAAATTTATAAGCCATTTTCTTTTACTCATATAACTATCTAATTTACTTTATTGACATTAACTCCAAAGATGAATAATAAAGATATTTATTCAATTCATTCACCATATTTTTCTAGAACGAAAGAAATAAGGAAAACAAAAGTTTATGTTTCAACAAATCACACGTAGAGATATTGATAAAACACATATAGTTAATGGTATTTCATAACTAATCAATTGAGCAGCTGCTCGTAAACCACCTAAGAAAGAATATTTATTATTTGATCCATATCCTGACGTAAGAAGTCTAATAGGAGCAATACTTGAGATGGCAACCTATAAAAAAAACCGATATTAAGATCAGCTAAAACAAGGTAATTGCCAAAAGTAATTACTGAATAAGTAAGTAAAATTGATATAACTGCTATAGATGGTCTAATACTGAATAAACAAATATTTCCTCTAGATGGAAGAAGAATCTCTTTGAAAAGTAGTTTTGTTCCATCCACTAGAGCTTGAAGAATTCCCAAAGGGTCGGCGTATTTAGATCCAATAAGTTGTTGTATCCTTGCAGATATTTCTCTTTCTAACCACACAATTACTAGTACACCTATTGTGATCTCCAATACAGGAGTCAAAATAGGGACAAGCATCCATATGATTCCATAGACCTCTTTTAAAGATTCCAATCTAGAAAAAGAATTGATATCTTGTGCTTATATTGTATCAATTATCATTTTAACGATCAACTTCTCCCATAATAATATTTACGCTACCCAGTATCGTCATAATATCAGCCAATTTCATTCTTTTAACTTGTTGAGGAAGAATTTTCAAATTAATAAAACTCGATGGGCCAATTTTCCATATCTAAGGAAATCCACTTTGATCCCCTATCAAAAAAATTCCCAATTCTCCTTTTGGGGCTTCAACTCTTACATAAAGCTCTTGTTTCGACAATTCAAAAGTCAGTGATGATTTTTTACTAATGAATCGATATTCAAAATCACTCCATTCTGGATCCTTTTTTCTATCAAAGCATCGAATTTCTAAATTCTCATAGGGACCTCTTGGAATTCTTTACAAAGCCTATTAAATAATTTTTATGGATTTCGTCATTTCCCTCATTCGCACTAAATAACGAGCTAATGAATATCTTTTTTTTTGCCATTGGACTTCCTAATCAAATTCATCATAAGACTCATAATGATCAACTTTACGAAGATCCCATTATATTTCAGACGTGCGTAACATTAGCCCAGATAAACCCCAATTTATTGCTTCTTTTCCATCAATAATGCCCACTCATCTAACTCATTCTAAAAAAATAGGATTTTTTGTAATAAGTTTTTTGATATTCAACAATCTCTGTTAAAAAATAATCGCAAAAATCCAAGCATTTATCTATCCAACCATGAGGTAGATCAGCCGCTATACCTCCGATACGAAAATAATTATGCATCATTCTCGTACTAGTGGCAGCTTTGAATAGATCATATACTAATTCTCATTCTCTGAAAATATATATAAAAAAAAAGGAGTCTGTGCACCAATATCTGCCATAAAAGGGCCAAGCCATAACAGATGAGAAGCTATATGACTCAATTCCAACATAATTACTCTAACATAGCTAGCTCTTTTAGGAACTTGAATATTTCCTAACTGCTCTAGTCCATTTATAGTTATTACTTCTGTGAACATAGTAGCTAAATAATCCCACCATGTTACATAAGGCAGATATTGTATAATTGTTCGATTTTTCGTAATTTTTTTTCCATTCCTTTGTGTAAATAACCTAATATTGGTTCACAGTCAATAACATCTTCACCATCTAGAGTAACAATTAGGCGAAGAACACCATGCATTGATGGGTGGTGAGGGCCCATATTGACTATTATAAGATCTTGTCCTGTAATTGGTATATTTATAAGTTTTTCCTTGATTCATTCTTACATGAATTTAATTGCTAAAAATGAAAAGAAGGTCACCAAAATTCAAGATCTAATAAATTAACTAATTTAAAATTTTCAAATTAACGATTTTTGGATTCTCGAATATCCAACTGATTAATTAATTCTTTATAGCATAGTCTATTTTTCTTTGACAAATAAGACAGCAACCGTTGATGTTTCCCCAAAATTTTTTGTAAACCTCTCTAAGATAAATAGTATTTTCTATGAAATTCCAAATGTGAAGTAAGTCTTTGTATCTTATAGGTGAAACTGAATACTTGAAATTCAATAGACCCACTTTTTTTTTCTTGAAATGACATGAATGAATTTTTTATCATAAAACAAAATTCCTTCCCCCCCCCCCTTTTTTTTGAAGGATATACATTTTAGCGATCAGTAATAATAATGCTAGTCATTTTTACGCAACGATCTTAATTAAGTTATGAACTTCTTAATTTTATCAAATAAAATTAATCAACCCAATTTACTATTTGATTTAGATAGGTATACAAAAAAAAATAGTTTTTTATGCGTATGAAAATCCACTCAACCCAATTCAGTAACAAAACAAGTAACAAATCGAAATAATAAATTCTTCTCATATATTAAATATACAAAAGCGTTTCGAAATAAAAAATTTATCTTTTTATTTTTAATATTTGGAATTGATACGTTAGACGTTAGATACAGATCGATTATATCTTGTAAATTATCTCTATTTTTTTTTTATTTTGTCAATTGACCCTTCATCCTTTCTTTTGTGCTCCTTAATTTAATGACCAAAGAATTAGATCTCTTTCTTATAAAGAAAACATTTCTCTCTTTTTTTGCCACTCTTTTTTTATCATCACAATATTCTTCATAAATTTCATCTCAATTTTTTTTTGTATTATAGTATAGGAAGCAAACAAATTTTTTTTCCACATATTTGATAGAAAAGGAGTTCTTTCGTTTCAAAATCCAAATAATATTAATTACTTGAAGTGGTTCTTTTGGGCATTCATTGAAAGAAGTGCTTCGAATTTGATCCTGAAAACTATATTTTTTTTTATTATTTCTTCATTCGAATTTGAAAGTGGATTGTTATTCTTAGTCTATTTTTGTATTCTTTCTAGATTCAAAGACTAACCATTAAATCACAAATAAAAAAAATAGAGAATAAGTTCATAGGCTCGATACGTGATATTATAATAGAACTCATGCTTGATAGAAATATTAGATCGCATAGAGTCAACAAATGAGGTAGGTTCATTAATAATTCAGAGATGGAAAATGGCAAAAAAAAAAAAAAAGAAAAGCATTCATTCCTCTTCTATATCTTGCATCTATAGTATTTTTGCCCTATGGATCTCTATCTCATGTAATAAAAGTTTGAAAACTTGGATGACTAATTGGTGGAATACTAGGCAATTCAAAACTTTTTTGAATGATATTCAAGAAAAGAGCCTTCTAAAAAAATTCATACAATTAGATGAACTCTTCCTATTGGATGAAATGATAAAGGAATACCCGAAAACCCATTTACAAAAGCTTCATATAGGAATCCACAAAGAAATGATCCAATTCATCAAGATGCACAATGAGGATCCTATTCATACAATTTTGCACTTCTCGACAAATATACTCTGTTTTGTTATTCTAAGTGGTTATTCTAATCTGGGTAATGAAAAACTTCTTATTCTTAACTCTTGGGTTCAAGAATTCTTACATAATTTAAGCAACACAACCAAAGCTTTTTCCATTTTTTTATTAACTGATTTATGTATCGGATTCCATTCACCTCACGGTTGGGAACTAATGATTGGTTATATTTACAAAGATTTTGGATTTGCTCATAATGATTAAATTATATCTGGTCTTATTTCCACCTTTCCAGTCATTCTAGATACAATTTTAAAATACTTGATCTTTCGTTATTCAAATCGTATATCTCCATCACTTGTAGTGATTTATCATTGAATAAATGACTGAAAAATGATTCATTTATCCAATTCTAATCTTTCTTACTTTGTGCATGAATAAAGCATTGAAAGAAGTATTACTTTACTTTTTCTACCCAGGGGGGATTCTTCCTATATCTATATATATTCTAGTAAAAAATTTTCAGTAAATGTAAATAGCTGAGTTGTGGATAGGGAACTATACTATACTAGTGACCTACCTAATTTTATTGCAGAAATTTTCAAGATCAATGATTGGACCATGGAAACTAGAAATACCCTTTCTTGGATAAAGGGAGAGATTACTCGATTTATTTTCATCTCACTCATGATATATATAATAACTTGGGCATCCATTTTAAATGCATATCCCATTTTTACGCAGTAGGGTTATGAAAATCCACGAGAAGCAATAGGGCGTATTGTATGTGCCTATTGCCATTTAGCTAATAAGCCCGTGCACATTGAGGTTCCACAAATGACACTTCCTCATACTATATTTGAAGCAGTTGTTAGAATTCTTTATGATATGTAACTAAAACAAGTTGTTGCTAATGGTAAAAATAGGGCTTTGAATGTAGGAGCTGTTCTTATTTTATCGGAGTGGTTTGAATTAGCCCCCCTGATCGTATTTCGCCCAAGATGAAAGAAAAAATAGGCAATCTGTCTTTTCAAAGTTATCGCCCCACTAAAAAAAATATTCTTATGATAGGTCCTGTTCCTGGTCAGAAATATAATGAAATCACCTTTCTTATTCTTTCCCCAGACCCTGCTACTAATAAAGATGCTCACTTCTTAAAATATCCCATATACGTAGGCGGGAACAGGGGAAGGGGTAAGATTTATCCTAACGAGAGAAAAAGTAACAATACAATTTATAATGCTACGACAGTGGGTATAGTAAGCAAAATTTTACGAAAAGAAAAAAGGGGATACGAAATAACCATAGTAGATGCATTAAATGGATGTCAAGTGGTTGATATTATCCCTCTAGGGCCAGAACTTCTTGTTTCAGAGGGTGAATTCATCAAACTCAATCAACCATTAACAAGCAATCCTAATGTAGGTGGATTTGGTCAAGGGGATGTAGAAATAGTACTTCAAGATCCATCGTGTGTCCAAGGCCTTTTATTCTTCTTGGCATCTGTTGTTTTGGCATAAATCTTTTTGGGTCTTAAAAAGAAACAGTTTGGGAAGATTCAATTGTCCGAAATGAATTTCTAGATCCATGGATTTATCAATATCAAATTTGTAAAAAAGAACCAAATTCTTGTTGGCAATTAGGAATGATCAAAAAATTTATAAAAAGCATTTTGCCTCTTTATATTCCTTTTCTACCAGATGTCCGGAATTGCTTATATCGCATTACTAATCATAGTATGTATATTGTGAACAATTGACTTGACTCGCTTTTTTTTTTCCAATCCAAATTTCAAGGGGTGTGACTATGTCACTATTGTCAGATTTAAATGGTATCAATAATCAGAAGTTCTATTTTCTATTCTAATATAATAAAATTTTAACTGGATACTAAACATAAGATAAGTAAGCGGAGAAAATAAAGGAAGGATAAATGAGGGGAACAAATAATTATAGGGTGTATTATTCATCTTCCTAGTCTTTGACACAAGAAAAGGAATTTTACACATCCTTTTCTTATATCGATCTTGTGCTGAAAAGCTTCTTGATCCCATTTGTCAAAGAGTTCTATTCTTAGTTTATATTTTTTTTCAGGTTTATTAGAACTTTTTTTAGATTTATGTATAATTAAATAAAAGTAATGGACAAATAAAAAAAAAGAAAGGGAATTTTTTTGAGAAAATAGAACTTCTTCAATAAACTATAAGAAAGTTTCATGTTTTTCTATTTTGACGAGATATTAAAATAAATAAGAGTAAGGTTCTACTAGCATAGAAAGGATGTGCATGATATCTGATCGCCAAAAAAAATAAATATATTGTGTCAGCCAGGAAAAGGAAATTGAGTGATTCCTTCTTTCTTCTAACTTTGAAAGTATCAATAGATACTATCGAAGAACAGATGTTTTCAATCAATTAATCAAGTTAATTTCTCAAAAACATCATAAAAAAATGAAATGGAATTTTTTTAAAACATTGAAAAAAGTGATTTATATGAGCAAACTCTTATGATTATTAGGAATTCAATGGGACCTTCCTCCTTGAATCGAACAAAGAAAAGAAGAGGTGGGCCTCGTTGAGTTCTTACACTTTCATGTTGACAACTCAGTTGATCTGATTCTTACAAGGATAAACCTAATCCAAAATATGAACCATAAAATAAAATACTTATTAAACCGATCACAAGAATACCAATTACAGTACTTATTAACCAAAGAAGAATCCTTCCAGTAGTATCAGCCATTTATCCTGTTTCTTTCCACATTTCATCAAGTGGTCATGCTAGAAACATAAACAGTCATAGATAATTATGAGATGTGATCCTTCCGAATGGGAAAATAAAATTCCTACTATTATTTATTTTATTATTTTACTACTCTTTTTTATTCTCCTAATTGAAGAAATAATTGGAAAATAAAACAGCAAGCAAAAAAAATGAGTAATAACCCCCAGTAAAGATTGGTACAATTCAATTCAACATTTTGTTCATTCGGGTTTGATTGTGTCATAGCTCTATAATTTGAATTAGGTTTATCATTGGATGAATTGCATTGCTGATATTAACCCCAAAAAAGAAATGGTAGGTACAGCTAGTCCATGAACAGCCAACCAGCGCACTGTAAAAATTGGATAGGTTCGATCTATGGTCACTAGCTCCTCTTAAAAAGATATATTAAATTCGTCGAGTTGTTCCAAAGGATCAAAACGGCTAGTTAGTAATGGAATTCCTTGTCAGCTCTCTGTAAAATACTTATTTGGACGAGGGCTTCCAAACACATCATAAGCTAAACCCGTGCTGACGAATAACCAACTCACAATGAATAGGGAAGGTATAGTAATGCGGTATGAGTAATCCCTGACATCTGGTAGAAGAAGAATATAAAAAGGCAAAAGGATTTTCATAAATTTTTTTATCATTCCTAATTGCTAACAAGAATTTGGTTCTTTTTTACAAATTTGATATTGATAAATCCACGGATCTGAAAATTCATTTCAGACAATTGAACCTTCTCAAACTGTTTCTTTTTAAGAACCAAAAAGATTTGTGCCAAAACAACAGATGCCAAAAAGAACAAAAGACCTTGGACACGTGATGGATCTTGAAGTACTATTTCTGCATCCCTCTGACCAAATCCACCCACATTAGGATTACTCGTTAATGGTTGATCGAGTTTGATGGATTTGTCTTCTAAAACAAGAAGTTTTGGCCCTATAGGGATAATATCAACCACTTGACATCCATTTAATGCATCTACTATTGTTATTTTGTATCTCCCTTTTTCTTTTCGTAAAATTTTGCTTCCTATACCCGCTGTCGTAGCATTATGAACTGTATTATTACTTTTTCTCCCGTTAGGATAAATCTGACCTTTTCCCCTGTTCTTGCCTACGTATATGGGATATTTTAAGAAGTGAGCATCTTTATTAGTAGCGGGTCTGGGGAAAGAATAAAAAAGGTGATTTCACTATATTTCTGACCAGGAACAGGACCTATCACAAGAATATATTTTTTTTAGTGGGGCGATAACTCTGAAAAGACAGATTGCCTATCTTTTCTTTCATCTCGAGCAAAATACGATCAGGGGGGCTAATTCAAACCATTCCAGTAAAATAAGAACAGCTCCTACATTCATAGCCCCATTTTTACCATTAGCAATAACTTGTTTCAGTTTCATATCATAAGGAATTCTAACCACTACTTCAAATACAATATCAGTAAGTACCGTTTGTGGAACCTCAATATCCACGGGTTTATTAGCTAAATGGCAATTAGCACATACAATACACCCTGTTGTTTCTCGTGGATTTTCATAACCCTGTTGCGCAAAAATGGAATATGCATTTGAAATGGATGCCCAAGTTATTATATACATCATGAGTGAGATGAAAATAGATCGAGTAATCTCTTCCTTTATCCAAGAAAGGGTATTTACATCTAGTTTGCATGGTCCAATCATTGATCCCAATAATTTCTACGATAAAATTATGTAAGTCATTAGTATAGTATAGTTCCCTATCCACAACTCTGTTATTTATGTTTACTGTAATTTTTTTACTAGAATATATATAGATATAGGAGGAATCCCCCCATGGGTAGAAAGAGTAAAGTAAATACGACTTTGTATGCTTTGTTTATATACAAAGTAAAAAAGATTAGAATTGGATAAGTGAATCATTTTTCAGTCATTTATTGAATGATAAATTAGTACAAGTGATGGAGATATACGATTTAAATAATGAAAGATCCAATATTTTAAAGTTGTATCTAGAATGACTGGAAAGGTGGAAATAAGACCAGACATAATTTGATCATTATGAGCAAATCCAAAATCTTTGTAAATATAACCAATCATTAGTTCCCAACCGTGAAGCGAATGGAATCCGATACATAAATCAGTTAATAAAAAAAAGGAAAAAGCTTTGATTGTGTCGCTTAACTTATGTAGGAATCTTGAACCCAAGAGTTAAGAATAAGAAGTTTTTCATTACCCAGAATAAAATAACCACTTAGAATAACAAAATAGAGTATATTTGTCGAGAAGTGTAAAATTGTATGAATAGGATCTTTATTGTGCATCTTGATGAATTGGATCATTTCTTTATGGATTCCTATACGAAGCTTTTGTAAATGGGCTTTCAGGTATTCCTTTATTATTTCATCCAACAAGAAGAGTTCCTCTAATTGTATGAATTTTTCTAGAAGACTCTTTTCTTGAATATCATTCAAAAAAGTTTCGGATTGCCTAGTATTCCACCAATTAGTGATCCAAGTTTTCAGACTTTTATTACGTGAGATAGAGATCCACCAAGGCAAAAATGCTATAGACGCAAGATATAGAAGAGGAATGAATGTTTTTTTTTTTTTTTGCCATTTTCCGTCTCTGAATTGTTAATGAACCTACCTTATTTATTGACTCTATGCGATCTAATATTTCTATCAAGTATGAGTTCCATTATAATATAACGTATCGAGCCTATGAATCTATTCTTTGTTTTTTTTTATTTGTGATTCAATGGTTAGTTTTTGAATCTAGAAAGAATACAGAAAAAGACTAAGAATAACAATCCATTTCGAATTCGAATGGAGAAATAATAAAAAATAATAGTTTTCAAGATCAATTTCGAAGCACTTCTTTCGATGAATGCCCAAAAGAACCACATCAAGTAACGAACATTATTCGGATTTCGAGATGAAAGAACTCCCTTTCTATCAAATATGTGGAAAAAAAATTTGTTTGCTACCTATACTATAATACAAAAAAAAAAATTGAGACGAAATTTATGAAGAATATAGTGATGATAAAAAATGAGTGGTAAAAAAAAAGAGAAAAGTTTTCTTTATAAGAAAGAGATCCAATTCTTTGGTCATTAAATTAAGGAGCACAAAAGAATAGATGAAGGATCAATTGACAAAATAAAATAAAAAAAGTAGAGATAATTTACAAGATATTATTGATCTGTATCTAACATCTAACGTTTCAATTCCAAATATTGAAAATAAAAAGATAAATTCTTTATTTCGAAATGCTTTAATATATTTAATATATGAGATGAATTTATTATTTCAATTTGTTACTTATTTTATTATTGAATTGGGTTTAATGGATTTCCATAAGCATAAAAAACTTTTTTTTTTTTTGTATACCTATCCAAATCAAATAGAAAATTGGGTTGATTAATTTTATTTGATAAAATTAGGAAGTTCTTAACTAAATTAAGATCATTGTGTAAAAATGACTAGCATTATTATTACTAATCGGTAAAATGCATATCCTTAAAAAAAAAAGGGGGGGGGGGAGGAATTTTGTTTTATGATAAAAAATTTATTCATCTCATTTCAAGAAAAAAAAAACAAAAGAGTGGGTTTGTTGAATTTCAAGTATTCAATTTCACCTATAAGATGCAAAGACTTACTTCATATTTGGAATTGCACAAAAAAGACTATTTATCTTAGAGAGGTTCACGAAAAATTTTGAGGAAACGTCAACGGCTGTTGTCGTATTTGTCAAAGAAAAATAGAGTATGCTATAAAGAATTAATTAATCAGTTGGATATTCGAGAATCCAAAAATCGTTAATTTGAAAGTTAATTTATTAGATCTTGAATTTTGATAACCTTCTTTTCATTTTTAGCAATTAAATTCATGTAAGAATGAATCAAGGAAAAAATTATAAATATACCAATTAGAGGAAAATATCTTATAACAGTCAATATGGGCCCCACCACCCATCAATGCATGGTGTTCTTCATCTAATTGTTACTCTAGATGGTGAATATGTTACTGACTGTGAACCAATATTAGGTTATTTACACATAGGAATGGAAAAAAAATTGTGAAAAATCAAACAATTATACAATATCTGCCTTATGTAACACGGTGGGATTATTTGGCTACTATGTTCACAAAAGCAATAACCGTAAATGGACCAGAGTAGTTAGGAAATATTCAAGTTCCTAAAAGAGCTAGCTATATTAGAGTAATTATGTTGGAATTGAGTCGTATAGCTTCTCATCTGTTATGGCTTGGCCCTTTTATGGCAAATGTTGGTGCACATACTCCTATTTTTATATTTTCAGAGAACGAGAATTAATATATGATATATTTGAAGCTGCCACTGGTATGAGAATGATGTATAATTATTTTCATATTGGAGGAATAGTGGATGATCTATCTCATGGTTGGATAGATAAATGCTTGGATTTTTGCAATTATTTTTTAACAGGGATTGTTGAATATCAAAAAACTTACTACACGAAATCCTATTTTTTTAGAATGAGTTGAAGGAGTGGACATTATTGATGGAGAAGAAGCAACAAATTGGAGTTTCTCCAAAACAATGCTACGCGCATCCAAAATACAATGGGATCTTCGTAAAGTTGATCAGTATGAGTCTTACGACGAATTTAATTAGGAAGTCCAATGGCAAATAGAAGGAGATTCATTAGCTTGTTATTTAGTACGAATGAGGGAAATGACGAAATCCATAAAAATTATTCAACAGGCTCTAGAAGGAATTTGAGGAGGTCCCTATGAGAATTTATAAATCCAATGCTTTGATAGAAAAAAGGGTCCAAAATGGAGTGATTTTGAATATCGATTCATTAGTAAAAAAAGATCTTCGACTTTTGAATTGCCAAAACAAGAGCTTTATGTAAGAGTCAAAGCCCCAAAGGGAGAATTAGGAATTTTTCTGATAGGGGATCAAAGTAGATTTCCTTGGCGATGAAAAATTCATCTGTCGGGTTTTATTAATTTGCAAATTCTTCCTCAACTAGTTAAAAGAATGAAATTGGCTAATATTATGATGATACTCGATAGCATAGATATCATTATGGGAGAAGTTGATTGTTCAAATGATAACAGATACAATAGAAGTACAAGATATCAATTCTTTTTCCAGATTGGAATCTTTAAAAGAGGTCTATGGAATCATATGGATGCTTGTTCCTATTTTGACTCTCATATTGGGGATCACAACGGATGTACTAGTAATTATGCGGTTAGAAAGAGAAATATCTGCAAGGATACAACAACGTATTGGACCTGAATACGTCGGCCCATTGGGAATTCTTCAAGCTCTAGTGGATGGAACAAAACTACTTTTCAAATAGAATCTTCTTAAATCTAGAAGAAATACTCGTTTATTCAGTATTGGACCGTCTATAGCTATTATATCAATTTTACTGACTTATTCAGTAATTCCTTTTGGCAATCACCTTGTTTTAGCTGATCTCAATATTGGTATTTTTTTTATGGATTGCCATCCCAAGTATTGCTCCTATTGGACTTCTTATGTCAGAATATGGATCAAATAATAAATATTGTTTTTTAGCTGGTCTACGAGCAGTTACTCAATCGATTAGTTATGAAATACCATTAACTCTGTGTGTTTTATCAATATCTCTACGTGTGATTCGTTGAAACATAAACTTTTCTTTTCCCTATTTCTTTCATTCTAAAAAATAAGGTGAATGAATTAAATAAATATCTTCATTATTCATCTTTAAGGTTAATGTTAATAAAGTAAATTAGGTAGTTATATGAGTGAAAGAAAACGACTTATAAATTCGCAGTAAAAAGAAAAATTAAGTTTCATTTTCTATGTACAAGAGTTAAGCAACAATAAATATAAACGAAAGAGCCAATTTACCCCAAGATTGGTTGATTAGTCATCCTGGCTTGAAGTGGGTTCAAAAGATTAACTGTATGAAGTTTTCATTTTCGATCGTATGGATTATCATCCATGTAGTACCAGGGGGGGGGGATTGTGCAAAAACGATTGGATGATTAGGAACACCAAAAGACACAAAGGATTAGTAATAGCGATTACAAAAATTTTAAAAAAGTAAAAGGATATTCTATTTCTGTATAACACAAAAGAATGCTAATTAGGGCTTTAAGTTGGTAGAAATGATCAGGCAGTAATCCCCATGCTTTCGATCTAAAGTATGCTCCTACCCATCGATTAAAGCAATGACTATCCGAAATGAAATAATCTTTTATTATTTTATTTTAATTTTAGCTTTTAGCCTACTTGCTTTTTTGTCATAAAGAAGAATAAGAACGAAAAAAAAGAGATCTTTTTTATTTTAGTATTTCTTTCATATATTTTGAGAAATCAAATTTGTGTCATAAGTGATGAACTAATGGAATGTCTAATTCTTTTTCGTAATCAAAATTGATGGACTGAAATACCTATTGATATTTCTACAAGGAGTATTTTATTGAAGGTGAAGGATTAAGTTATTACTCAATAAATGTAAATTGAAATTATTAAGGGATGAGATGAATTCATAAGCACTTTTTTTTATTTGTCTTTAGATTTATTTGTGACCCACGAGGAGCTGTATGAGGCGAAAACTTCATGTACAGTTTTGTAATAGCGATGGGAACAATGATGTTATCACCGACTATGATTATCTAACAGTTCAAGTACAGTTCATATAGTTGAGGTGCAGTCAAAATATGGGGTTTGAGGGTGGAATTTGTGGCGTTAACCTATCGGGTTTATCATTTTTCTAATTTCTTCCCTAGTAAAATGTGAGAGGCTACCCTTTGGTTTACCAAAAGCAGAAGAAGAATTAGTAGCAGGTTATCAAACTGAATATTCAGGTATCAAATTTGGTTTATTTTACGTTGCTTCCTATCTAAATCTATTAGTTTCTTCATTATTTGTAATAGTTCTGTACTTGGGCGGTTAGAATATTTCTATTCCGTACATTCTCGAGCTAGTTGAAACAAATAAAATGGATGGAATCCTTAGAACAACAATTAGTATCTTTATTACATTTACTAAAACTTATTTGTTCTTGTTCATTCCTATCACAACAAGATGGACTTTACCAAGGCTAAGAATGGACCAACTATTAAATCTTAGATGGAAATTTCGTTTACCTATTTCTCTCAGAAATCTATTACTAACAACTTCTTCAAACTCCTTTCACTGTAATGTAAAGAAAAAAAAAAGGAATACGACATCACCTTTTTTATAATATGTTTTTTTTTTCGTTTTCGAGATGGGGATTCTTAGTTTCCCCATTGCACACTTGTTAGAATAATAAATATAAAAAGTTTTTACATTTTTCTCTTTTTTTTTTCTACTATAGAAGAAGAAATAGAAGATCTTTAGTCAAAATCAATAGGTTTAGATTGTTGAAATTAATTGATTAAGTTTAAATCTTGTAACTCTTAGAACTTTCTGAATCATTATATATTCCTTGCTTAAAACCCAATTGATAAAAGCACATTTTCAAATTTAGTGGTGGCTATTATATACGAATAATGTATCATTTTTAAGTGATAAAAAAACTCTTATATTTGTATAGGAAGAGCAATCAAGATATATATCTTTATAATTATTATTCTAACTTAGATTTAGATAGCATTTTTTTTGGAAGTATGAATTACGATAGAAATCAAAACTTTATTTTGTATAATACGTCTTCTTTCCCCCCCCCCTCCCCCAATACCTAATTAGTTTGATAAATACAAACACAAATTAACAATGAAAACCACTAAGAATTAATACAAACCTATGCAAATTACATAAACCTCTTTTAATTTAAATTGTTGGATGTTTGCTAAAATTTTGGTTCGTAAAAATCATATTTTTTTAATTTTTATTTTATTCATTCAATTCATAAAAAATAGATTTATAGATTTTTAAAATTATATTAAATAATTAATAAATGAAAATAAAATGATAAAGAACTTTTTTTTTTGAGTTTTATCTCTGGATTGAAGTCATAACTATTTAGTTATAACAATTCTATTTTAGGAAAAAACATAAATTACAAAAACTTCTCTTATTAAGTTACAAACTCTTAACTTTAAAAAAGAAGAAGAGAGAATTAGATTATTATTGTAAAGGCATAATGATGGATTCGCACCTTCAAATCCTTTTTTAAACGAGTTTATTTTTCATCAAATCTTTCCTAAATTCCATTGAATTTAAATCAACTCTTTCAATCTTGACTATTGAATAAAAAAAAGGTTATTATGATTTTGAACAAGCCGCTACAGTGAAATTGGTAGACACACTGCTCTTAGGAAGCAGTGCTAGAGCATCTCGGTTCGAGTTCGAGTAATGGCATAGCATCTTCTAAAAGAGATAGAATAAGTTCTATAATGAATTAAATTCCTGATTTTGATTCCATATAATTGGAGGACCCCTACTTTTTTTTTTTTTTTACTTTTACAATTTTTCAACCTTAGAGCATACATTAACTCATATATCTTTTTCAGTCGTTTCAATTGTAATTATAATTTTTTTAACCTTATTAGTCAATGAAATGATAGAACTGTATGATTCATTAAACAAGGGCATGGTAGTAACCTTTTTTTGTATAACGGGATTATTAGCCACTCGTTGGATTTATTCGGGCTATTTCCCATTAAGTAATTTATATGAATCATTAATCTTTCTTTCATGGAGTTTCTCCATTATTCATATGCTTTTCTATTTTAATAAAAATCATTTAAACGTAATAACTGCACCAAGAGCTTTTTTTACCTAAGGTTTTGCTACTTCATGTCTTTCAAAGAAAATGCCTCAATTCGTAATATTAGTACCTGCTCTCCAATCCCAGTGGTTAATGATGCACGTAAGTATGATGGTATTATGCTATGCTGCTCTCTTATGTGGATCATTATTATCAATAGCTCTTCTAATCATTACATTTCAAAAATTCATAAAATTCTTTAGTAAAGGTAATAATTTCTTAAATGAATCATTTTCTTTTGGTAAAATTTAATACATGAATGAAAGAGGTAATATTTTACTAAACACTTATTTTCTTTCTTCTCGAAATTATTACGGGTATCGATTGATTCAACAATTGGATCATTGGAGCTATCGTATTATTAGTCTTGGGTTTATTTTTTTAACCATAGGCATTCTTTCAGGAGCAGTATGGGCTAATGAGGCATGGGGATCATATTGGAATTGGGACCCAAAAGAAACTTGGGCCTTTATTACTTGGACCATATTATCGATTTATTTACATATTCGAAGAAATATTAATTTGGCAGGTATAAATTCTGCAATTGTGGCTTCTATAGGCTTTCCTATAATTTGGATATGCTATTTTGGGGTTAATCTATTAAGATTAGGTTTACATAGTTATGGTTCATTTACATTAACATCTAATTGAATTGAAGAAAGGAGCACAAATATAAAAGATGGGATAGCGTGTGTATATATATATATATAAGTAAGAAAATTGAGTGTAAGACATCAACAACCTTTTAAATCCCCACATTACTTGATTCAAAAGGTTCTGACAAATGCCAAGCATGTCTGGTTATAATTCAATTTCATTTTTGTTATTCATGAAAACTATCTATAAAAATAATTAGATAGAATAGCTTCGACCTTGTCACTTGATAATGAGAGAACAAAACCTGGATAAATACCAATAATTATTATGGGTAAAAGAATAGAGATCGACACAAATAACTCTCGGGGTCTAGAATAAAAAAATACAAGTTTGGGTCATTAATTAGCTTGTATCCATAAAACATTTGGTGTGTCATAGATAATGAATAAATAGGAGTTAATATCATTCCAATTGCCATTACAAAAGTAATTAGTATTTTTGGCATTAAAAAATATTTTTGGCTAGTAATTATTCCAAAAAATACTATCAATTATGCAACAAAACCACTCATGCTCAGTAATGCAAGGGAAGCCTTCAACAAGATACTGAACATTGTAAATATTTTTGGAATTGAGATAGCCATTCTGCCTATTTCGTCGAGATAAACAAGACGTATTCCATCATAACTCGTTCTTGCTAAGAAAAAAAGTACAGCGCCAATAAATCCATGAGAGATTATTTGTAAAATGACTTCACTGAGTCTCGGATCGATTATAGAACCAATTCCTATAATTATGAAACCCATATGAGATACGAAAGAATAGGCTATTCTTTTTTTTAAATTATGTTGACCAGGAGATGTTGAAGCTGCATAAATTATTTGAATTGTACCTACTACCAACAACTAGGGAGAAAATATAGAATGAGCATGGGGTAATAATTCCATATTAATTCGAACCAACCCATATGCTCCATTTATAATTTATTCCCAATCTTTAGTACAAATCAAAAAAATTGATCCATTTATAATCTTTCATCAATTGAATCAACGGATCGTCTAATTGGAAATGATAATAAAACACATAGGTCGTTAGAAGGAGTTCTAAGACACATATTGATATTGTATACCACCTAATTACCTTATTTCCTCTATGAGGGAGAAAAAAAAAACTAAAGAACCTGCAGATATGGGCAAAACTATAATTATTATTAACCAAGAAAAATAATTCATGGTAAAGACAAAAATTCAAACTTGAAAAAAATATTTTATTTTTTTCGAGTTCGGGTTTTTGTTAGTAAAAAAAACTTTAAATGTATTCAAAATGTATTCAAGTGAGGTTTTCTAAAACGTATCAATAAGCTAAACCCATGCTTTAAGTTGTTTCATGCCATAAATAAACTTGAACGCTCAAGAAATCTGTTCGACAGGCAGATTCACATTTCTTGGTAGGACATAAATTGGGAGAATTTGCACCTATTATAAATTTTTGCGGACATGCAAAAAATGATAATAGATCTCGTCAAAAATAAAATTAATATTGATTCATTAGTGAGAGGTAAAACTTATGATAAAAAAGAGAAAGAGAAAGTTATATATAAATGTATACGCTTTAGGTAAACATATATGTATGTCCGCCATAAAACGCGAAGAGTAATTGATCATTGGTTCATCTTCTTGTTCTGACTGGGCCTTCTCAGACTCAGGGGTGATTCCATTCACTTCTTCAACTACTAAGAAGAATAACTTTTCTTCCCAGATTGGGATTCTTAAAATAAGTATGAAACTAAGGCTCAGGATTGCGATGAGGATTAGTGGGCAGTTGCCTTATTAAAAGAAGAGATGCGAGGAATAGCTCAATAGATCCATGCCACTTCAAACTCCAAGTCTTAAGCAAACTGGCATTTAGCTTGCCCTGCTTTGTAGCCAGAATAGATAAATTCAAGGGGTGAAGGAAAGATAGTTCTTTGAGTGACAGAGATTTCAATTCAACTTCTCCCACGGGGAAATCAAGCCTTTATAGTGAAGCTAGCCTATTAGGGGCTGTGTAAGAGCTCTATGCTATCTATGGAATAGCGGTCAGTGCTACTTGATTGACTGCTTGAAAGTTTGAACCAAGTCCTACATTTGAAAGAGAAGCTGTTATCGGAAGAGAAGTAGGCGTAGAGGATATTGGGATCATATCTGGTTAACTGCTTGTTAACTACTTTAGGAGTGTCAGCTCCAGGCTAGAGAAAAGATAGGCTATTACTGAAGTTGTGAAAAAGAATTTCTAGTAAAAGTTTTCTTTCCTTAGTTTAGTCACCGATAAAGAAAGTAGCTAGCCAGTAGGTGTTGAGAAAGCTAACGATGATTCGATGAAGGGGCAGTTTTTTTGTCTAAAAAAATGCTGGTTTCGCCACTCGACCTGAGCAGACGCCATAATCTCCCTCCCTTGGGGCCGAGGTTGCTTTTCAATCCAGCTGCAGTAGTAAACTAAAAGACTTGTTCCATCTAGCCTGATTCCACTCCATCACTAATGTAGTGGAGACGTTAACCGTATTCATATGTATTGCAATAATGAGTTTTTAATAACCCTTTTTTTTTTACACTTCTAGAATAAATTTTCCTCTTTCTTTTAAAAACCTTAAAACCATGAAATACTTAGTTTCCAATTTTTTAATTTTTTTTTGAATTCTTTAAAAATAGGTTCAAAAAATAAAGGTTATTTTTGGGCAAAACCAAAAGGAAATTCAGTTTCCATCCCCCAAACTATTAAAAAACAAAAATCATTTCTTCCTTTTTTTTTATTGAATCTTTATCAAGGAATCGTAATTTACTTATTTTTTCGACTTGGTAGTGGAAAATGGAATAAAACATGATTGCGAACCAGAGTAAGGTGCAGATAAACTCATTAACAGGAAGAGCAACGACTAGCAATACGAGGAGGTGATTCAGAAAGAAAGGCAGACCTCCACGATTGACTTGTTTTGACTCAAAAAACCCAATTTACTCGTATCTATTGCTTCCTTTTGAAAATCAAGTTCATAAAATGAGTTTTCCTTTTTGAAAAGGTTTCGAGTTTTCGTATCTTCTCCTGAGAAGGAATGAACAAGGTTAAGTAACTGGTCATCAGTTGTATCTTCCCAGAGAGATTGCTAGGCTTGCAGGCACAACCCTCTGTTGTAAAGGTGGGAAAGCTTTCCCACCTCGCATGAGAAAAGAGCAAGCAACTTACTTACCTAAGAAAAAAGCGTAGGATTTGATTCAAAAACTCGTGGATAAAGTGGTTGGTTTGGGAGGTCAGATGAGGGATTAGCTTTATTGAACTGAAAGGGCTGGTCAAAAGTTAAAACAGTACAAAAAAATCAGAGAAAAAAGGCACTTCAAAAAGGGCTAGGGTTGCTTTCTTTGTTAGTTTATTCGCCACTAAGTGGAATCAGACCTTCAGCTCTCGATTGCTGCTTGATTACCTCCGTCGATAGGAAATGAAATTTTAGATCTAAAATAAGAAGATTCCATTGATTCACTTATAGATTTAATTGATCTATATGTCATTAAATTTATATCATGTATCATAATGATGTATCAGAATGGAATCTAAGACAATCCATGTGTGCATGTATTTGTTTGCATATATCCTAAAGTACATGATATGTAACAAAATGTACAATCAACGGATTTTGAATCGCGGATACATATGTATTCTTACCATACTGAAATGATTACCATCATTAGTATTAAACCAATAACGATTCATACAAGCTAAATCTTCTAATCGAAAATTGGGCCAAAGAAAGAACTTTGATTTAATTAGGTTGAGATTATTTTTGTTTTTGTTTCTATCAAGATCTTTGCTTTTAGTCAAAACTTCGCCACAGTTTTTTATGTTATTGTCACATCTTGGATTTCTATGCATATCATTTCTATTCTTTGAATTGAAACAAATTAGAATTTGAAATTCTCTACGACATCTAAGGGATAAAATATTGTCAGGGACAAGAAAATCATAATGATTTTTGCTTCTATTTTCAGGCATTCTTTGCTATCTTGCAATGGATTCATCAAAAAAATTTTAATCAACATAGCCTTTTCTTGGTATATTTGCTTTATTTGTATTTGGTGCTTATTCTTATGAATCAATGAAATACCTATGGTTTGATATATAATAAATTATCCATCGTTTTTTACAAACAGATGAATTGGTTCAATAATTAATATTGCCTTTTTCATTAAGTGTGGAAAAGTAAAATTCTTCTGAATCATAAGAATGTCTAGACTCATTTCTCTCCTTTGAATAGAAGATATAGCAATTTCTCTTGAATTTATCAGTCTAAGCAATAGAAAATATACTTTGATATTATTGACAATTCTTTTATTTAAAAAACCATCCCATCTTAATTGAAAACGCAAATACCTTTTAGGAAGAAATGCAGTTCTGCTTCTGTATTGCTTTTTCTTTCTACATTTTTTTATGTCTGATTTCTCAGAATTTTCTTCAATATTTTTTTTTCTTGGTTTGAGAGAATTGCTCCAAGATTTGCTTGTTTTTGTTCATATGATTCAAGCTTCCTTTGTCCTGTGGGTTTTTTTTTTCTTCTTGATTTTTATTCTCTAATCCAAATACAAGAGATTGTTTTTCATTCGATGATATAAAAACTTTTTTCTTTTCAGTGATATTTTTATTAAGATTTTCATTTTTATTAAAATTTAAAAGAAGTAATTTGCTTAATATCATCCACGGTTTAATCTTATATGCATTATACAGTAAGACAAATTCTGGAAAAAAACCAAAGTTCCACATATTTGATATAGGATGATTTAGTATTTCTTCATTCATTCCCATCTAATCAAAAAAGTTTCTTTTTTGATTGGATGATTTGATTTTTGGATCTTGATGGGTTGTGAAATAAAAAAGACTCTTCTTATTAATTTTATCAATTATTTTATAATTATTAACTCTAGTCTTAATATTTTTAATACTCTTGGTATCGATTTTGCCCCAGGACTCAATATCAACCTTTTTTCTATGACAAAAGTTGAGAATTTGCCAATTCAAATATTTTCTAGCAGGAATTTTCTCTCTATCCATAATAGAATCTTTTCTTAGATAATTAAAGACTAAAAAATTATGGATAGGGATACCTATCAGCGTTATCAAAAAATTTGCCTTTATCTATGTTGTAATTATCAAACTTTTTTTTTCTTTAGAATTAATAGATTTATATGATAAAAATAATATCTACAATTTTTTTTTAAATTATATTTATGATTCAATAATGGGTCCACTTCAAAAAAAATTTGTCTTTCGTAATGAATTAATTTGTCTTTTTCATATGACTCCCATTTGTTTAAATCTACACTTTAAATTATATAATGTTGGTTGATTTTATTTCGTCATTTTTCTGGTACTAATCTAGGCCATCTAATCTGAGGTAAATCATTTTGATAATGACTTCTTAATCAGTTTTTCTATTGGTTTCTTTCGCAATTCAAAAAGATTTTAGGTCTTAATTCGTAATGAAATATTCCTTATTCTTTAAAAAAATCCTTTATTTCATTCTTGAGAAAAAAAAAGTATTTCGTAATATTAAAAAACTGACCTTAACTTATATAAGTTAATAATTTGGATTTGTGATAATTTGTAAAATACATCTACTTGCGAGAAGAAGGATAGGTCATAACAAATTTTTGAATTTTTTTTAATATTAGAAAGTGAAATTTTTATAGTCGAAATAAAGTGAATGACATTTTTATTTGTTTTATTAATTTTTTCTTGGTTTACTTCATTATTGTAAATATATTTTTTGAAAATTCTATTTCTGATAACTGACCACCATTATAAGTGCATTTAATATGCATCTTTCGAATCCAATCCTTCAAATCTTTAGATCACTCGAGAAGTTAAAATAATAGCATACGGAGAATATTTTTAACTATTATCAATGAAGGTAATATAATATATTTTCTAAGAATCGATTGGGTTACTAAGAAGGAACGTTGTGTAACTTGAGCAAATAAAAGGCTATCCTAAGTTTCTGAAATTTTGTCTGTGTTTTTTTCCTATTTTTTATATTTTTCTCTTTTGTCCTTCTCTTTTTTTTTTCAATTTTTTTTGTCTTCTCTTCTATATAATTAGAAAAATTTTCTTTGTTTTTCCATATCCAATTTCTGAAAATCAGTTTCATCAATCCGGAGATATCAAATGAGAAAAAAAAAGGGTTATCTATTCTGTCAAAAAAAAGTAGGGAATGCACATTTGCTTGAAACAGTTCTCGAATAACTGTTTTACATCTTTGGGCACGCATAAAGCCTTTGATTATGTCTCGACGAAAATCCGGTTGTTGCAAATAACGTATCAAAGCTACTTCGTCTTTCTGATCAGAATTATTAATATCTTTTGTATTAGTATAAATATCCTTATTCATTTGGTTATCCATAAAAATCACTACATGTTTGGATTTTCTTGAACGAATTTGAGGATCCACTGGAACATTTTCTTCATTTTCCCCCTCCTATTATTCTAAATCGTTACTGAATTTGTATAAGCAATGAGGAACCTTTTTACTGATTTTTTTTATTCCAATAGAACTTTTTTTAATTCTTTGATCATTACGATCAGTTATAACCGCAACGAATAAAAATTTGAAAATTTTTATTCGATTTTCTAAATCAATTTTTCCTTGTTGGTGTTCGTAAATAAAGAAAATCTTTTTTCTATTGAAAACGGTTTTCTATTAAGTATGTCTATTATCTCTTCAAATTCGTCACAATCAGTATTGAGAAGTATACTATGAATCTTAATTCTCAAAACCCTTCCTATGTTATTTTTTATATAAGTTTGAGTTATGGTTGTTAGTGAAAGAAATCTTTTTATTTTTCCAAGATGGGGTTTGTGCAAGAACGGATCATAAAGTTTAGGAAAATATTCTTTTTTAATCTCATTATTACAAAATTGAGTCCTTTTTTGGAGTATATTAAGAGTAAGAGATCCTTTATCTAAAGCTTGAATTCTATTTAAAATTCATTCTTTAAGTTGCTCTCTTTTTGCTCATTGGTAAAAATTCAATGATTATAAAATGGTAGTTTTTCTCTTGTGAACAAAGGCATCTTTTTTTGTATCATTTTCCAAAAAGTTGACAAACTAGGTGGATATGTAAATGATATTCTTTCTTTTCCATCACTTTGACATGTATAAAAGAAATATTGTGACTTTTATTTCTTACAGCATTTCGATCATTTTTTGTATATCGAAATGGTCGATTCTATTGGTTAGAATAGAAAAGAAGATTCACAAGAGGTTTTTCAAATAAATATTTATCTTCTTTCTCTTTTTTAATATTTCTAAATTCAAATTTTCTTGATTCCCATCTAGATTTTCATAAACTAGGCGTTTTTTATATTCATAGCCCCCTTGTATGTTTATTAATTCAAATTCATCATCCTTATATTTTTTTTCCTTTCCATTCATTCAGATCTCTTCCGTTTCATCAATTTTGTCTGGATTCTCCCTTTCTTCTGAAAAAAAAGAAGGAAAAGGATCTTCTTCGGTGGATACCTCTTGGTCTTGTTTAGTCCCCCCCTTTCTTCCATTTTTGAGGTTCTTTTTAGTTTCTTAGTAAAAATAGGTTATGATATTCTACTTAAATAATAGACACAACTAATAAATAAAAAAATACTAAAGATTTGAGCCATAGAATTTCTTAATTCTAACACAACGTACTTATACTTATTAGATCGAATAAGTACATTGACTTAATACAATTATTTTGCTGTATCCAGACTAATACCAATCCAACCCATTTCATGAATAAAATGTGAGCAATTAACCAACCAATAAAACTACTTGTTACAAATAACATCTTGTTATTGCATTGAAACATATAAATGTTGACTCATCTAGCTAACATTGAAGTTGGTAAAGTGAAATGGTTGAATAATTGAAAAATGAGATTATTCAAGAATACACATTGAATGCAAAGATTACGCATTGAATTTCTGGTAGTAGATCCATAATCAAAAAAGTGTTTGTGATTGTTCTAGAAGATAGGGTAGAGCTAGGACAATTACTGTACGAGGTCTACCCAATGCTAAATGGAGAGGCGCATAATAGATCGATATGAACATCATGAGCTATCCCACAATAAAACCAGTTATTACTGATACCTTTTTCTCGGTTCCTTCTTCTCCTTCTTCCATAACCCGAGCTCAGAGAAGGAAAAGATAAGAAGGCCCTATGGAAAATGTGGTTAGAAACCCATAATAGAGACCGACCACAACGACCAAATTAATTATCTTTATGCATAAGGATACTAGATTATCTAGTATAAAAGATTTCAAAATCATCATAAACCTCCTTTTTTCCTTTTCTCTTTCAATTTCTAGATTGTTATATGATGATTTTGAAACTTTCCATATATAGAAATAGAAAGAGATTGACTAGAAATAACATCTTTTATGTCAATGACACCGAAGGGATATTAAATGAATAAAATTGGGATATGGATGAAATATAAAGAAATAAAGCCACTTTGAGGTTCCCTATGAAATGAGGCATGGAATGGAGCCATTACGAAGAAGTTTTGGGGGTTACGAAGGAAACTTCGAGTTCATATTGGTCATGGGTTAAGAACGGGAATTGAACTCTATAAGATCTAATCTCCCGTTGTTCCTCAGTAACTCAGTGGTAGAGCGGTTGGCTATTAACTGAGATTTGATTCATTCGGAATTAAAGAATTCAGAATGTCAAAATGACCATTAAGAATAGATAACCCATTCCTTGTTTCTATTGCATTCTATCTCATCGTATCGCATTTTATTCTGCGATATTTGAGAATCATCGTCAATACCTCAATATAGGTCCGAGATAATCCTTTGCTCCATAGTCCTAGGGCTATTTACAACTAGCCAATTAAGAATTATTAGATATACTAGTACTAACAAGTGCATCAAAGATGCAGTCATCGATTCTCCTGAGAGATCACTATTACTGCAAGCAAACATATTAATTTAATAATGAAGAACATATTTTTACTATGCTACTAATACTTGTACTTGCTCTGCTATTCCCTATCTAAGGAAGAGTTATGGGGCATAAAAAAAAATATGCTTATTCGAGCCAGAAATACTAATACTATATGGTAAAAACCAATTTTTGATAAATTTTAAATCTAAATAAAAAGTAAAGTGACTCTATTTCGATAAAAGACCCACCTCCAAGTTTCATAGCTTTGAGTCCGTTATCTCAATCATGATTTTCCTACCCTCAGGGGGAAAGATCCTTCCCTTTTGGGCCGATTGTGGGCAAGGAGGGATTCAAACCCTTAACACCGTGGTTCGTAGCCAAGTGCTCTAATCCTCTGAGCTATAAGCCCGCCCCATCTCCATTGGATTTGTTCCCAAGAGTACCTGAACAAAAAAAAAAAGGAACCTTTCCTCTCCTCAGCCATTTCATTTTGGGTTAAGAAGATGTGAATGTGCCTTTCTCTCTATAAGAACGATGCGTTTTGAGGTGTGAAGTGGGGGAGAATGGATTTCATAATTAGGGTTTTGGTTTTGAATAAAACGACCTTTTCATTTTTCATTTTTTTCTTTTTCATATTGAAAAAGTAATAAGAGTGAGATATGTTAAGCTTTTTATCATCCTGGTGTCGAGCTATTTTTTCGCAGGACCTCCCCTACAGTATTTTCACCGCAATAGAGTTTAACCACCAAGTTCGGGATGAATTGGTGTTGTTCGTCTACACCTAGGACACCAAAATAATGAACCATGAATGAAGAAAAGCATGCGAGAAAAGCATATTGGCTAATGATTGTGAGGTCCCAATTCTTAACTTGAAAGGACACCAAAGGCCTCCACCCTTCCATCCCTTGGATAGATAGAGAGAGAGAGGGTGAGCTTTTGGTTTTTTCATGTTATTAAAGAGTTGAACAATGGGTTTTTCGTGTTGTCAAACAGTTGAAGAATAAAAATAGATGGCAAGTGCTTGATCGAATTGATTGGATCATGTAGGAACAAGGTTTAAGTCTATCGGTCTGTTAGGATGCCTTAGCTGCATACATCATTGCACTTCCACTTGACACCTATTGTAATGATAAACAGCTCGTCTCGCTGTGACCTTCTTTTGAATTCTCAAAACTTCTGTCACTTCATCCTCGCAAGGGTAGAGAACACTCATCTTGGGAAGTCAAAATAGGAGAGCACTCATCTTGGGGGGGCGGGGGGGCTTACTACTTAAATGCTTTCAGTAGTTATCTGCTTCGCACTTGGCTACCTAGTGTTTACCATGGGCACGATAACTCGTACACCAAAGATGCGTACTTCCCGATCCTCTCGTACTAGGGAAAGGTCTTCTCAATGCTCTAACACCCACACCAGACATGGATCAAACTATCTCATAACGTTTTGAACCTAGCCCACGTACCGCTTTTATGGACGAACAGCCTAACCTTTGGAACATACTACAGCCTCAAGTGGCGAAAAGTCGACATCGAGGTGCCAAACCTTCCCGTCGATGTAAGTTCTTGAGGAAGATCAGCCGGTTGTCCCTAGAGTAAATTTTATCTATTGAGTGATGGCCCTTCTATTCGACATCGTTGGATCAATAAGGTCAACTTTCTCCCTACTCGACGGGTCGGTTTTATAGTTAAGCTCCCTACTTCCTTTACACTCGAGGGCCAATCTCCATCCTACCCGAGGAAACCTTCACACACTTTCATTACCTTTTGGGAGGCCTACGCCCTATAGAAACTGTCTACCTGAGACTATCCCTTGGCCCATATGTCCTGACATAAGGTTAGAATTCTAGCTCTTCCAGAGTGGTATCTCACTGATGGCTCGGGCTCCATCGAAAGAAGGCCTTCTTCGCCTTCCACCTAAGCTGTGTAGGAAAAGCCCAAAGCCAATCCCAAGGAATAGTGATGCTTTAAAGGGTCTTTCTATCCAAGTACAGGTAGTCCGCATCTTCATAGGCATGTCTATTTCATCGAGCCTCTGTCCGAGACAGTGCTAAGATCATTACGCCTTTTGTACAGGTCAAAACTTTCCTGATAAGGAATTACACTATCTTAGGACCATTATAGTTATGACCACCATTCATCGGGGCTTTGGTGGCCAGCTCCCTTGTCATCAGGTCACCAACTTCCTTGACCTTCTAGCACTAAGTAGGCGTCAGCCCCTATACATGGTCTTACAACTTTATGGAGACTTGTGTTTTTGGTAAACAATCACTCGAGCCTGGTCACTGTGACCCTTTTTGTGAGGAAGCACCCCTTCTTTTGAAGTTATGGGGCTATTTTGCTGAGTTCCTTGGAAAGAGCTATCTCGCGCCCTTAGGTATTCTCTACCTACCCACATGTGTCGGTATCGGGTACAGGTACCCTTTTGTTGAAGGTCATTTGAGCTTTTCCTGGGAGTATAGCATAAGTTACTTCAACGCCGTAGCACTTGGTACTCGAACATTGGCTCGAGGCATTTTCTTTACCCCTTCTTACCTTGAAAAAGCAGAGGCACCTTATGTCCTTGAACCGATAACTATTTTTCAGCTAACCTAACCTCTTTCATCCCTTAGGACCAACAAGGAGTAGTACAAGAATATTCACCTATTGTCCATCGACTATGCCTTTTGGCCTGATCTTAGGCCCTGACTCACCCTCCGTGGACAAACCTTGGAGAGGAACCCTTAGGTTTTCAGGGCATTGGATTCTCAATAATGTTTGTGTTACTCAAGTCAAGATTTTTGCTTCTATTTCATCCACCCCTGCTCACGCAGGTGCTTCCTTCTATGGCAAAACGCTCCCCTACCAATGCATTTTTACATCCGACAGATCGCTTAGCCTCGTTCATCTTCAGCGTAAAAGCACTCGATCAGTGAGCTATTATGCACTCTTTCAAGGGTGGTTCCTTCTAGGCAAACCTCCTGGCTGTCTCTACACCTCTACCTCCTCAATCACTGAGCGGTCATTTAAGGGCCTTAGCTGGTGATCTGGGCTATTTCCCTCTCGACGATGAAGCTTATCCCCCATCGTCTCACTAGTCAACCTTGACTCTTGTTATTTTGAGTTCATATCTTGCATTCAGAGTTTGCTTTGACTTGGTACCACTCTCGCAATCCACACAAAAACAGTGCTTTACCCTTAGATGTCCAGTCAACTGCTGCGCCTCAACGCATTACGAGGAGAACTAGCTAGCTCTAGCTTCGAGTGGCATTTCACCCCTGATCACAACTCATTCGCTAATTCTTCAACATTAGTCAGTTCAGATCTCTATTTAGTTTCACCCAAGCTTCATCCTGGTCATGGATAGATCACCTAGGTTTGGGTCTATAAGCAGTGATAATTGCCCTATGAAGACTCGCTTTCGCTACGACTCTAGTGGGTTCCCTTAACCAAGCCACTCTCTATGAGTCGTCGGCTTATTCTTCAATAAACACGCAGTCAGAGCCTTAAGCTCCTCCCACAACTTGGGAGCTTATGGTTTCATCTTCTATTTCACTCCCTGATGAGGGTTCTTTTCACCTTCCTCATGATGTTACTTTGCTATCGGTCACCCAAAAGTATTTAACCTTGCAAGGTGGACCTTGCTGATTCACATGGGATTCCACATGCCCCATCCTACTTGGGTCAGAGTATAAGCTAATAATGCTTTTGATTATTGGACTCTTGCCATCTAGAGTGCAGCACTCCACTGTTTCGCCTAGCAGCACGACGCTTTTATTGCTCTCTTATAACCCCGTTTCCACGATTTAGGCTGCTCTCATTTCACTCGTCGCCACTATGGGAATCCCTTTTACTTTCTTTTCCTCTAGCTTCTAAGATGTTTTAGTTCATCAAGTTGTCTTTTACCTGCCCATGGATTCAGCAGTAGTTCAAAAGGTTGGCCTATTCGGGAAACTCCGAATCTACACTTATTTTTAACTCCCCAAAACATTTCATCGCTTACTACGCCCTTCCTCGTCTCTAGGTGCGTAAGTATCCACCGTAAGCCTTTCCTTGTTTGAACCTCACCCTTAACTTTAAGGCTATGCCATCCTAAGGTACCGCTAAATGGAAGGATCTTATCTTATCAACATCCATGAATAAGAAATCATAGATCAAACTACCGAATTGAAAAAATTGGGTGCTATCATATAGCTTTGTATCGGCTAAGTTCACAAGTTGGAGATAAGCGAACTCGAACCACTAACATCTGCCACAGGGTAAACCACTGCTTATCAAGCCCCCAATTGATTCTACCATAGAGGCCAACGATAAATAATAACTCTCCCCGGAACATATATTATAACTTTCATTGTATTATACTCTCTAAAGAGCAACTCTTCTCAAAATCTCAAAAGGTACGTATTTGAAATACCATTCTAACTAAGGATTCTTGTGGTTTTGAAGGATCCAACCACAAGAGAACTAAGAACGGAGAGCTTTCCCTCCTTTTTTTGCCTTGACTCTTTTGAATGCTGGTTTTAAGAATGAATCATTGCCCTTTTTTTACCTTTACTGCCCAACCTGAGAGCGAATAGCTAATGCATTCCATTTATTGAATAGGGTTCTATGGTCGGTCTGTGACCCTGGAGGCGTCCTTGGGGTGATCTCATAGTTCCTATGGGGCAGAGACGATAGGGTCCGTCCATGGATTTGCATGTAATTAGACACCAAATCCATAATTACAACAACCTAATTACAAGAGCAGAGCTTTACCAACTGAGCTATATCCCCTCGAGCCAAGTGGAGCATACATGAAGGAGTCAAATGCTTTTTTTATTCTTTTCCTTGGCACAGCTGGGCCATCTTGGACTTGAATGAGAGACCTTACCCATGAAGTAAATCATCGCTCTTACGGTCCAACCAATTGGGAGAGAATCAATAGATTCCTTTTCGGGAAGGATTCATCCTTCCCAAACATAACATACAACTCTCTATTGTACTACACTCTCCAAATGTGCTTGTTCCCCCCTTCTTCCTTACCATGGCAAGTATTTGTGAAATAACTCTGATGAGAAGAAAAAAGATGGCATTAAGAGACCTTCTTAGGTTAACCCTAGACACTCTAAGATCTTTTTTCAAACCTGCTCCCATTTTGAGTAAAGAATAGATAAATAGGCATGTCCCATTGCACTGATCGGGCGTATTCATAGTGACTGAGGGGGTTGAAGATCAAGAAGTGAGTTATTTATCAGCCAAGCATTCTTCATACGGCTAGATCTACTCTCTTGGTCCCTGCGGAAAGGAAAAAGAATTTTATGTTCTTCCTTTTAGGAAAGGAGGAAGTGTAACAACCTATTGATTGCAACTTTCTTCAAACCTCTGGGAAAAACATGAAAGAAAAGGCTCGAACGATATAATTCCTCCGTCACCTTAGAATGAAAGGAGTGATCTCGTAGTTCTTGGTCTGTGAAGATACGTTATTAGGTGCTTTATTTTATTTTCCCATTAAGGTCAAACCTAAACTTGTGCTCGAGAGATAGCTATGCATATATTGATAAGAGATGTATGGATTATTGATAAGAGAGGAGCCGTGGTGGTCCCCTCCATACCACCCAGATCCCACGAGTGAATATAAAATTGGATTTATATTGGATCTCACCTGAATCGCCCCATCTATCCTACTGAGAAGAAGTTTGATTTCAAACCTCAATTCGAACAAGGGAAGTATGCCATGCTAATGTGCCTTGGATGATCCACATCTCAGGGTCAGGCGCTGATGAGCACATTGAACTATCCACGTGCTGAAAGCCCTCACAGCCCAGGTACAATGACGCAATTATCAGGAGCGTGTTCTACCACTAAGCTAATAGCATATCGTGCAAGCCTCCTGCTGGTGGCCCACTATGCCATGCAAAAAGTGAGAGAAACCCCATCCGTTTCTCTCTTTTTTACGCCCCTATGTCCCTTTGGTATGGCAACATGGGGGCGAAAAAGGGGATCCTATCAACTTGTTCTGACCTAGGATAATAAGCTCATAGGCTTAGTCTTACTTCACCATCGAGAAAGGAAAAAAAGCCTCAATCTCCAAGTTTAACTCAGATGTAGCTCGCTTCTTTTTGGGTGTGAAGCAGTGTCAAACCGAAATATCCAACAAGCATTAGGTCTCCCTGAAAAAGAGGTGATCTAGCCGCACTTTCCAGTATGGCTACCTTGTTATGACTTTACTCCAATCACTAGCCCTGCCTTCGGCATCCCCTTCCTTGTGGTTAAGGTAACGACTTCGGGCATGGCCAACTCCCATAGTGTGACGGGCGATGTGTATAACACTTGAGAATGAATTCACCGTTGTATGGCTGACCGACAATTATTAGTGATTTTGGCTTCATGCAGACGAGTTACAACCTACAATCCGAACTAAGGATGGGTTTTTGGAGTTAACTCACCCTCATGGGATCATGACTAGGGCATAAGGGGCATGATGACTTGACGTCATCCTTACCTTCCTCCGGCTTATCACCGGCAGTCTGCTCAGGGTTCCAAATTCAATAGTGGCAACTAAACACGAGGGTTGCACTTGTTGCGAGACTTAACCCAACACCTTACGACACGAGCTGACGACAGCCATGCACCACCTGTGTCCACGTTCCCGAGGGCACCCCTTTCTTTTAAAAGGATTCGTGGCATGTCAAGCCCTGGTAAGGTTCTTCACTTTGCTTCAAATTAAACCACATTCTTCATCGCTTGTGCGGCACCTATCAATTCCTTTGAGTTTTATTTTTGCGAACGTACTCCCCAACCGAGATACTTAATGCGTTAGCTACAGCATTGCATGGGTCGATACGCACAACGCCTAGTATCCATCATTTACGGCTAGGACTACTAGGGTATCTAATCCCATTCACTCCTCTAGCTTTCATTTCTTAGTGTCAGTGTCGGCCCAACAGAGTGCTTTCACTGTTGGTGTTCTTTTTTATCTCTACACATTTCATCGCTTCACTAAAAATTCCCTTTTCCCCTACCGTACTCTAGCTTAGTAGTTTCCACCACTTGTCCAGGGTTGACCCCTAGGATTTGACGACAAACTTAAAAAGCCACTTACAAACGCTTTACGCCCAATCATTCTAGATAACGCTTGCATCCTCTGTATTACCGCAGTTGCTAGCATAAAGTTAGCCGATGCTTATTCCTCAAATACCATCATTGTTTCTTCTCTAGGAAAAGAAGTTCATGACTCATGGGCCTTCTACCTCCACGTGGCATTGCTTCGTCAAGCTTTCGCTCATTGAGCAAAATTTCCCACTGTTTCCTCCCGTAGGAGTCTAGGTCGTGTCTCAGTCCCAGTGTGGCTGATCATCCTTTCGGACCAGTTACTAATCATCGCCTTGGTAAGTTATTGCCTCACTAGCTATCTAATCAGACGCAAGCCCCTCCTCGGGTGGATTCATCCTTTTACTCCTCAGTCTACGGGGTATTAGCAAGCATTTTCAACTGTTGTTGCCCTCCCAAAAGCAGGTTCTTACGCATTACTCACCTGTCTACCACTGGAAACATTACTTCCTATCGACTTGCATGTATTAAGCATGTCACCAGCGTTCATCCTAAGCCAGGATCAAACTCTCCATGAAATTCATAGTTGCATTACTCATAGCTTCCTTGTTCATAGACAAAGCTGATACGGAATTGTCTTTCATTCTAAGGCATAATTTGTATCCATGCGCTTCATATTCGCTTGAAGTTTGCTCCTAAAAATATAGCCATCCCTACCCCCTTATGTCAATCCCACGAGCCTCTTATCCATTCTTATTCGATCACAGAGGGGGAATAAGTCAAAGGGTTTAGGGATAATCAGGCTAGAAGTGATGACATCCACCACGTCAAGGAGACACTCTACCGTTGAGTTATATCCCTTCCCCCATCAAGAAATAGAACTGACTAATCCTAACGCAAAAGGTCGAGAAACTCAAGGCCACTATTCTTGAACAACTTGGAGTCGGGCTTTCCTTTCACACTATTATGGATATGAAATGAAAATAATGGAAAAAATTGAATTCAATTATCACTGCTCTTAGCGAAAATAGGATTGACTACGGATTCGAGCCATAGCACATGGTTTCTTAACAGAAAGCTGTACAATTCTCCCAATTTAAATCAAGCTAGTTTTACATGAAAAAGATTTAGCTCAGCATGTTCTATTATATGGGTAGAAGAAGTGGTATTCTTTTTTTTTTTTAAAAAAAATAGAAAAATCAGAACCAAGTCAAGATGATACGGATTAACCCCTTCTTCTTGCGCCAAAGATCTTCCTATTTCCGAAGGAACTGGAGTTACATCTCTTTTCCATTTCCATTCAAGAGTTCTTATGGGTTTCCATGCCCCTTTAAGACCCTAAAAATTTGACAAATTCCTTTTCTTAGGAACACATAAAAGATTCATCATTACAAAAAAGATAATGGTAACCCCACGATTAACTACCATTAAGTTCATTTATGAATTTCATAGTAATAGAAATACATGTTATACCAAAACAGAATTTTTAACTTGCTATCCTTTTGCCTAATAGGCAAAGATTTACCTCTGCAAAAAAGATGATTCATTCGGATCAACATGAAAGCCCCACTACATTGCATTGTTAGAATCCATGTTGTATATTTGAAAGAGGTTGACCTCCTTGTTTTTATGATATAATTCTTTTCCCGATGAGCCTTCTTACTTCTCTGTCCACAGAGACAAAATGTAGGACTGGTGCCAACAATTAATCACGAAAGAAAGGACTCACTGAGCTGAGATCACTAACTAATACTAATCTAATACTAATGTAATACTAATATAATAGAAAATAACTGTCTTTTCTATATACTTATGTATACTTTCCCTAGTTTTGTTGCCACTGCGGGCTTTACGCAATCGATCAGATCATATAGATATCCCTTCAACATAACGTAGGTTGTCGAAAGGATCTCGAAAACCCACCAAAGCACGAAAGCCAAGATCTTTTAGAAAATAGATTCCTATTCGAAGAGTGCATAACGGCATGGATAAGCTCACACTAAACTGTCAATTTGGGATCCAATTCAAGATTTTCCTTAAGGGGTATCGGTAAGGAATTAGAATGTAATAATATTGATTCATATAGATATAGAAGAAAAGGTTTTCTATTGATTCAAGTGTTGTCCCTGCGGGATAGGGATAGAGAAAGAGGAAAAAACCAAAGATTTCACATAATGTTTTTGATCAAAAAATTAATCTAATTTAATTTATTTCATACCCTTCGCTCAATGAGAAAATAGGTTAGATTCTATAGGATCAAACCTATGGGACTTAAGGAAGGAATGATGGAAGGGAATAAAATAAAAAAAGAAAAAAAAGAAATAAATAATAAATAAATAAGTAAATAAAAATGAAGTAGAAGAACCGAGATTTCAAATGAACAAATTCAAACTTGAAAAAGTATCTTTCTGATTCTCGAAGAATGAGGAGCAAAGGGATTGATCAAGACAGATCTCTTATTCTTATTATGAGATCATGTGATTGGATTCGCAGATGTTTGGTAAAAAAAAGAATCTTTTCCTTTGAAAATAATCAAAAATGAAAAGTGTTCAATTGGAACATGAAAAAGTGACTGAATTTTTCCTAATTACTCTTTGAGATGGAGTGGAAGAAGAGAGGAGATTCTCGAATGAGGAAAAAGGACCCAATGACTTCGAAAGAATTGAACAAAGAGCCTTATGAGGTGAAAATCTCATGTACGGTTTTGTAGAGTGGCAGTAAGGGTGACTTATCTGTCAACTTTTCCACTATTACCCCTAAAAAACCAAACTCTGCCTTACGTAAAGTTGGCAGAGTACGATTAACCTCTGGATTTGAAATCATTGCTTATATACTTGGTATTGGCTAAATTCACAAGAACATTCTGTAGTCATAGTAAGAGGGGGAAGGGTTAAGGATTTACCTAGTGTGAGATATCACATTGTTCGAGGAACCCTAGATGCTATCGGAGTAAAGGATCATCAACAAGGGCGTTCTAGTGCATTGTAGATTCTTATCCAAAACTTGTATCATTTGATGATGCCATGTGAATCGCTAAAAACATGTGAAGTGTATGGCTAACCCAAAAACAAAAGTTTCATAAGGGTATTGAAGCATGCTACAGGTCCATGGATTTTCCTTCCTTTTGCAGTATTTTGCTTAAAGGGTTAAAAGGAGATAGTGCATCAAGCTGTTCACAAAGGCCAACTTGATCCTCTTCCCCAGGGATCCTAGATGAAGGAATTCTAGTAGAGTCGCCGACTCCAACTACCGTCCATGTACGATCCATATTAGATCTGACCAACTGACCATCCTACCTCTTCTATGTTCTTGACAGCCTATCTTTGTCTTAGTAGAGTCTTTTAGTGGCATGTTTCGGTCATCTTCCCCATTACTTAGAAAAAGTGAGCCACCAATTTAGGTACAAGATACTATCATTACTGTCTGGATAATTAAATACCCAACCTGTAATCGCAATGACCCAATTGCAGGAGCGAAGCTCTACCAACTGAGCTATGTCCCCTCGAGCCAAGTGGAGCATGCATTAAGGAGTCAGATGCTTCTTCTATTCTTTTCCTTGGCGCAACTGGGCCATCCTGGACTTAAACCAGAGAGCTCGCCCGTGAAGTAAATCATCATATCTATGTTCCAACCAATTGGGAGAGTATCAATAGATTCCTTTTTGCTAGCGATTCATCCTTCCCGAATGCAGTATATAACTTTTCATTGTACTACGCTCTCCAAGTGTGCTTATTCCATCCTCTTCCTTACCATGGCAAGTATTTGTGAAATAAACTCCAATGAGAAGAAAAAAAAGGGTGTTAAGAGACCCTTCTGGGTCAACCTTAGACACTCTAAGATCCTTTTTCAAACCTGCTCCCATTTTGAGTCAAGAGATAAATAAATAGACACATCCCATTGTACTGATCGGGGGCATTTGTTGTGACTGAGGGGGTCGAAGACCAAGAAGTGAGTTATTTATCAACCAAGCATTCTTTTTATGGCTAGATCTAATCTTTTGATCCCTGCGAAAAGGAAAAAAAATTTCATATTCTTCCTTTCAAGAAGGGAGGAAGTGTAACAACCTATTAATTATAGCTTTCTGTAGACCTCTAAGAAAAGCGTGAAAAAAAAGAGGCTCAAACAGTACGAGATCACCCCAAAATGAAAGGGGTGATCTCGTAGTTCTTAGTCTGTGAAAATATGTTGTTAGGTGCTCCATTTTATTTTTCCATTGAGGCCGAACCTAAACCTGTGCTCGAGAGATAACTGTCCATCCATACTCGATCAGTGAGCTATTACGCACTTTTTCAAGGGTGGTTGCTTCTAGGCAAACCTCTTGGCTGTCTCTACACCCCTACCTCCTTTATCACTGGGCAGCCATTTAGGGGCCTTAGCTGGTGATCCAGGTTGTTTCCCTTTCGAAGATGAAGCTTATCCCCAATCGTCTCACTAGCTGACCTTGAGCCCTATAAAACTTATTGAATCCATTGTTTGGGCTCATAACAAATTAAAAGTTGCTCCTGCTACTCAGTAGAGAGCCTTAAGCATTGTACAAGGACATGCTGTAGGAATAACCCATTACCTTCTGGATGGAATTGCCACAACATGGGCGTTCTTCTTTGCAAGAATTATTGCAGTAGGATAATGACTAGGAGGATTTGAAAGGCATTATGGCTTTAGGATTTCCAAGGTTTAGCCAAGGCTTAGCTCAGGACCCCACTACTCATTGTGTTTGGTTTGGTGTTACTACCACGCATGACTTCGAGAGTCATGATGATATTACTGAGGAACGTCTTTATCAGAATATTTTTGCTTCTCACTTTGGGCAATTAGCAATAATTTTTTTGTGGACTTTCAGAAATCTTTTCCATATAGCTTGGCAAGGAAATTTTGAGGCATGGGTATAGGACCCTTTACATGTAAGATCGATTGCTCATGCAATTTGGGATCCTCATTTTGGTCAACCAGTTGTGAAAAGCTTTTATTCGAGGGGGTGCTCTTGGTCCAGTGAATATTGCTTATTCTGGTGTTTATCAGTGGTGGTATACAATCGATTTACGTACTAATGAAAATCTTTATACTGGAGCTCTTTTTTTATTATTTCTTTCTACCATATCTTTAATAGCAGGTTGGTTACAACTACAACCCGCTATTAAGGGTTAGGTCCTGGTAGGCATATGTCGTCTCAATCATCATTTGTCGAGACTTTTCGAGGTAAGTTCCTTGGCTTGGACGAAGCATTTAGTCCACGTCGCAATTCCTAGATCCTGGTGGGAATATGTTCGATGGAATAATTTCTTAGATGTATTACCGCATCCCTAAGGGTTAGGTCCACTTTTTACAGGTCAGTGGAATCTTTATGCTCAAAACCACAATTTAAGTAGTCATTTATTTGGATCAGGAACTGCCATTCTAACCCTTCTTGGGGGATTCCATCCACAAACACAAAGTTTATGGCTGATCGATATTGCTCATTATGCACATAAAGCGGTCCTTTGATTTGGTTCATCTTACGATCAAAAACTTTATTTCTTAAAAGGATTTAATCCTTTACCTTTCAATGAAAAATTTGAGGACAAGTATACATTCTCGTGATTTGTATCCAAGAGTCAATTATAAATTGAAAAATTAATTGGATTTTGAAATTACGAAACATAATTTTTGAATTGGATCGCTATTTCCAATTGAATAAGTATAAGAAAAGGATCCATAGATAAAGATAGAAAAATTTATTTTTAATTGTAACTAAATCTTCAATTTTTGTTTTGTATAGAAAAAATTTAAGCAAAATAGCTAATAAATGATAACTTTAGTATACTAGAGATATTGACATATTGTTTTAGCTTGGTGGAAATAAAATGCTTTTCCTAAGGATTCTCCTAAATAGAAATAGAGAACGAAGTAATTAGAAAGATTGTTATAATCTCCTTCTTCTAGAGAGATCATCTATAAAGCAAATTGTTCTAAATTGAATACATTCAGACAGAAAAGCTAACATAGATGTTAAGGGTCACATTTTTATTTCATTCCCGTCTTATTATATCAAGGAATTTATCCATCTTCTATAAAGGAGCCGAATGAAACCAAAGTTTCATGTTCGGTTTTAAATTAGAAACGTTAAAAATGATGAATCGACGTCGACTATAACCTCTACCCATCCAAGCTAATGATGCAGGTTCGATTCCCACTACTCGCTTTAGATTCTCTGCTCTATATTATAGAGATAATATCTATTCGAATATGTATTAATTCACTTCATTGAAGTGAATTAATATACAATTCCTAAAATTGTCTCACATATTCTTTATTTTTTCCGACTAAAAGATAGTAAAGTAAAAAATGTGAAAAAAATCAAAATGAAAAGCGTCTATTGTCTAATCGATAGGATAGAAGTCTTCTAAACCTTTGGTATAGGTTTAAATCCTATTGGACGCAATTTATTTCCATATATATTTCTATGTTAAGAAAGAAATATTGAATGATTTGAATAAAAGATGCTTACTTATGTTATATTTACTTATGTTATATATATTATATACTTATTTAATACTTAAAAACTTATATTATTATTAAATAAAAATAAAATTCATTAAATTAAAGAATAAAGATTAAGAATGATCGATTTCTTTTATTTATTTATAATTGTTCTTGAAGTAGAAACGTTTTATTTGTTCCTGAATAGCTTCTTTCAAAACGACTTCTGCTTCCTCAATGAATGTCTTGGTAGAGGATATGATTTCTTAGAACTGAGGTTTATTTTTTTTTTAAGTAAGTACGTAACTCAACGAGAAATTTTCTTACCTGTCCAAGTTCTAATGAATCAAGATAACCATTCGTTCCGGTATAAATAGTCATTATCTGTTCTTCCATCGTGAGAGGGGCTGATTAGGATTGTTTGAGTAACTCACGTAATTATTGGCCTCCTGCCAATTGATTTTGAGTAGCTTTATCGAGATTAGAAGCAAATTGTGCAAAGGCTTCTAATTCAGCGAATTGAGCCGATTCCAATTTTAATTTTCCAGTTACTTGTTTCATAGCTTTAATTTGAGCTACAGATCCGACTCTAGAGATAGAAATACCTACATTAATAGCAGGTCTGATTCCAGCATTAAATAGATCAATGGATAAGAATATTTGTCCATCTGTAATGGAAATTACATTAGTAGGAATATAAGCTAAAATCGACTGAGTCTCAACTATTGGTAAAGTAGTCATACTTCTCTCACCTAATTGAGATCTTGATTTAGCGGCTCTTTCTAAAAGACGTGAATGCAAATAAAAAATATCTCCTAGATAAGCTTCACGACCAGATGGTCTTCGTAATAGAAGAGACATTTGGCGATAAGCCTATGCTTGTTTGGAAGGATCATCATAAATGATTAAAGTGTGTCGTTCACAGTATATAAAATATTCAGCCAAAGCAACTCCTGTATAAGGCATGAGATATTGTAATGTAGCTGGAGGATCTGCCATTTTGGCCACCACAATAGTGTATTCCATCGCCCTCCCTCCCTTTTCCTAGAAAGTGGTTACTACCTAAGCCACAGAAGATGCTTTTTGACCAATAGCTATATAAACATATATTACATTTTGCCCTTATTGATTGAGAATTGTATCTGTGGCTACTATTGTTTTACCAGTCTGTTTATCCCTAGTAATTAATTCCCGCTGCCCGCGTCCTATAGGAATCATCGAATCGATAGCAATAAGTCCTGCTTGAAAAGGCTCATATACGAAACGTCTCGAAATAATACCTGGAGCGGGAGATTCAATTAACCGAGATTTAGAAGCTGAAATCTCACCTCGACCATCAATAGGTTTAGCGAGGGCATTTATAACACGACCCAAATAAGCCTCACTCACAGGTGTCTGAGCAATTTTTCTTGTTGCTTTGACAGAACTTCCCTTTTGCATCATCAAATCGTCACCCATTAATACAACACCAACATTATTTGATTCTAAATTCAGGACAATACCTATCATACCCTCTTCAAATTCTACTAATTCACCTGCCATTACTTCATTAAGACCATAAATCCGAGTGATGTCATCACCTACTTGAAGTACGGTACCGATATTTACAATTTTTACTTCTTTATTATATTGCTTAATACGTTCACGGATAATATTACTAATTTTGTTGGCTCTAATGGTTACCATGAGTATTTCCTAATTCTTTTTTTGAAGCAAAAAATAATAATAATAATAATGCCTATGATCTTTTATATTTGTTAGCCCCTTTCTTCAATTCAATTAGATGTTAATGTAAATGAACCATAACTATGTAAACCTAGTCCTAATAGATTGAACCTAAAATAGCATATCCAAATTATAAGAAAGCCTATAGAAGCCACAATTACAGAATTTATACCTGTCAAATTGATATTTCTTCGAATATGTAAATAAATCGCGAATATGGTCCAAGTAATAAAGGCCCAAGTTTCTTTTGGGTCCCAATTCCAATATGATCCCCATGCCTCATTAGCCATAACGCTCTTGAAAGAATGCCTATGGTTAAAAAAATAAACCCAAGACTAATAATACAATAACTCCAATGATCCAATTGTTGAATCAATCGGTACCTTGAACAATTTTGAGAAGAAAAAAATAAGTGTTTAGTAAAATATTGCCTTTTTCATTCATGTATTGAATTTTACCAAAAGAAAATGACTCATTTAAGAAATTATTACTTTTACCAAAAATTTTTATGACTTTGCGAAATGTAATGACTAAAAGAGCTATTGATAATAATGGTCCACATAAGAGAACGGCATAGCCTAATACCATCATACTTACGTGCATCATTAACCACTAGGATTGGAGAGCAGGCACTAATATTACAGATTGAGGCATTTTCTTTGAAAGACACGAAGTAGCAAAACCTTGGGTAAAAATAGCACTTGGCGCAGTTATTACGTTTAAATGATTTTTATGCTTTTTATTAAAATAGAAAAGCTTATGAATAGTGGAGAAACTCCATGAAAGAAAGATTAATGATTCATATAAATTACTTAATGGGAAATGGCCCGAATAAATCCAACGAGTGGCTAATAATCCTGTTATACAAAAAAGGTAACCATCATGCCCTTGTTTGATAAATCATACAGTTCTATCATTTCATCGACTAATAAGGTTTAAAAAAAATTGTAATTACAATTGAAACGACTAAAAAAGATATATGAGTTAATATATGCTTTAAGGTTGAAAAAATCATAAAAGTAAAAAAAAAAAAGTGGGGGTCCTCCGATTATATGGAATCAAAATCGGGAATTTAATTCATTATAGAACTTATTCTATCTCTTTCAGAAGATGCTATGCCACTACTCATACTCGAATCGAGATGCTCTAGCACTGCTTCCTAAGAGCAGCGTGTCTACCAATTTCACCATAGCGGCTTGTTCAAAATCATAATAACCTTTTTTTATTCAATCGTCGAGATTGAAAGAATCGATTCAAATTCAATGAAATTTAAGAAAGATTTGATGAAGCAAAACTCGTTTAAAAAAGGATTTGAAGGTGCGAATCCAACATTAAGCCTTTATAATAATATTCTAATTCTCTCTTTTTTTAGTTTTTTAAGTTAAGAGTTTATGACTTAATAAGAGAAGTTTTTTAAGTTTATGTTTTTTCTTAAAATAGAACTGTTGTAACTAAATAGTTGTGACTTCAATCTAGAGATAGAACTAAAAAAAATGTTTTTTATCATTTTATTTTCATTTGTTAATTATTTAATATAATTTTAAAAATCTATAAATCTATTTTTTATGAATTCAATGAATAAAATAAAAATAAAAAAATATTATTTTTACGGATCAGAATTTTAGCAAACATCCAACAATTTAAATTAAAAGAGGTTTATGTAATTTGCATAGCTTTGTATTAATTCTTAGGGGTTTTCATTATTAATTTGTGTTTGAATTTATCAAACTAATTAGTTATGGGGGGGATGTATTATACAAAATAAAGTTTTGATTTCTATCGTAATTCATACTTCCAAAAAAATACTTTCTAAATCTAAATTAGAATAATAATTATAAAGATATATATCTTGATTGATCTTCCTATACAAATATAGAAGTTTTTTGATCACTTAAAAATGATACATTATTCGTATATAATAGCCCCACTAAATTTGAAAATGTGCTTTTATCAATTGGGTTTCAAGCAAGGAATATATAATGATTTAGAAAAATAATGATTTAAAAAGTTCTAAGAGTTACAAGATTTAAACTTAATCAATCAATTTCAACAATCTAAACCTATTGATTTTAACTAAAGATCTTCTATTTCTTCTTTTATAGTATATATATATATATATATATAACTTTTTATATTTATTATTCTAACAAGTGTGCGATGGGGAAAATAAGAATCCTCATCTCGAAAATAAATAAAAAATATATATATATATATATATATTATAAAAAAGGTGAAACCTTATACCTTATCTTTATTTTATTTTTAAAAAGGTAACCTTTTATTATTTTATAATTTAATAGAAAAAAACCAAAGAGTTCAAAACATTAGGGAATGGAAATCATTCCTTTTATACTTATTACTTTTATATTTTAAAAAAAATAGCTTTTCGAGTTAGGTCGATTCATATTATTTTAATGTTTTTTTATTTACTTTTATTTATTTGTCGGACAAACAAACTTTTTGAATTCCTTGTAGAAAGAGATTTTGCTAACGAAAAAGCTTTCAACACTGCCCAATATCCCTTCTTTTTCCAAATATTTTTACGAATATGCTTTTTTCATATAGAAGTATGTTTTTTTGGAACTGCTATTCAAAAACGAAAAAGGTTATTCAATGCTGTAGTTGGATGTGAAAGACATCTATTGTTCAAAACGAATCGTTCTTTCCTATTCCTTATCTGTCTATTTATATTTATTTTATTTTTTCTTTAGATTATATATACTATCCTCAAAACAAAAAACTCTAAATACATGTGTAAAAATAGCATAAAATATTCCATTACTGGAACAAAAAAAACAAAAAAGAAAAAACAATATGATATAGGATTTTCTTTATTTCTAGTCCATTACAATAGCCGGAAGAAAGAAAAATTTTTTATTTATTGGTACGTTTTATATCCCCATTCAAATCTATAAAATACACTATCCCATATAATATAAGTTGAATTGGTTGAAGTTGATGAAAAAATCAAAAAAAATTTCTTTTCTCTTTCCATCCATCTCTATCTATTTTTGTCGTGCTACATTTCTATTTATATTTATACAAGAAAAAAATATCGAAAAATTTAAGAACCCCCTTTTACATTTTATCTAATAAAAATCTTTTATTTTTTTTATTAATCGATCAAACTCGAAGAAAGAGTACACCTAATTTAAATTTTCAAATTTGAATCAGGCCAGTAGTTTAGCTAATCGATACACGATTTTGTAAAAAAAAAAATTAGGTTCATATCTAAAAAAAAATTAGAATATTCTTTCTTACAAGCATAAGTGTCATTTATTGTAATGGAAGACAATCAATCAGTTCTACAATGAACTAGTTAAGGATAACAAACTAAAATAACTAGTTTCTTTATTGGATAAAGCTTTGGTTCATCCTATAATTATGATTCATATCAAGTACTTTTTTGTTTGTAGTGTAAATCTTTATTCTATTTTTGATATATGTATATAAATTATTGGATTGTAATAATAATTGAATTTTTCTATATTTTCATAAAGATCTTGCTTAATAAACTTAATAAAAAAGTAATTATTTTCCTTTTTCATTTTTTTCAATAGTAACTTAGTCATATCATTTAGCCACTTCTAATTTCTTGATTTTGAAGTATTTGATTGAGACTAATTCCGAATAGAAAAAATTTCATTTAAGTTTGAAATATCTTGATTTTTAATTTCTCCCTTTGAGATAAGAACTGGTGAATCAGAAATAATTAATAATTAATTAAGAATAAAATAAAAAATTTTTTTTATGGAACACACATATCAATATTCATGGATCATACCTTTCATTCCACTTCCAGTTCCTACTTTACTAGGAATGGGACTTTTACTTTTTTCGACGGCAATAAAGAATCTTCGCCGTATGTGGTCTTTTTTTAGTATTTTATTGTTAAGTATAGTTATGATTTTTTTCAGTCGATCTAGCTATTCGACAAATAACTCCAAGTTCCACCAATCAATATGTATGGTCTTGGACCATAAATAATGAATTCTCTTTTGAGTTCGGCCACTTTATTGATCCACTTACTTCTATTATGTCAATATTAATCACTACTGTTGGAATTTTTGTTCTTATTTATAGTGACAATTATATGTCTCATGATCAAGGGTATTTGATATTTTTTGCTTATATGAGTTTTTTCAATACTTCAATGTTGGGATTAGTTACTAGTTCTAATTTGATACAAGTTTATATTTTTTTTGGGAATTAGTTGGAAGGTGTTCTTATTTATTAATTGGTTTTTGGTTCACACGACCTATTGCAGCGAATGCTTGTCAAAAGCCTTTGTAACTAATCGTGTAGGGGATTTTGGTTTATTATTAGGAATCTTAGGCCTTTATTGGATATCGGGTAGTTTCAAATTTCAGGATTTGTTCGAAATATTCAATAACTTGATTTATAAAAATCAAGTTAATTTTATTCCTTACTTTGCGTGCTTCTATTATTTGTAGGCCCAATTGCCAAATCCGCGCAATTCCCCCTTCATGTATGGTTACCTGATGCCATGGAAGGTCCTGCTCCTATTTCGGCTCTTATACATGCTGCTACTATAGTAGCGACAGGAATTTTTCTTATAGCTCGGCTTCTTCCTCTTTTCATAATCATACCTTACATAATGTATCTAATTTCTTTGATAGGTATAATAAAAATACTATTAGGAGCTACTTTAGCTCTTGCTCAAAAAGATATTAAGAAAAGCTTAGCCTATTCTACAATGTCATAATTGGGTTATATGATGTTAGCTCTAGGTATAGGGTCTTATTGAGCTGCTTTATTTCATTTGATTACTTATACTTATTCAAAAACATTGTTGTTTTTAGGATTCGGATCAATTATTCATTCAATGGAAGCTATTGTTGGATATTCTCCAGTTAAAAGCCAAAATATAGTTCTTGTGGGTGGTTTAAGGAAGCATGTGCCAATTACAAAAATTGCTTTTTTATTAGGTGCACTTTCTCTTTGTGGTATTACCCCTTGTTTGTTTTTGGTCCAAAGATGAAATTATTAATGATAATTGGTTGTATTCATCGATTTTTGCAGTAATAGCTTGTTCCATAGCCGGATTAACCGCATTTTATATGTTTCGGATATATTTACTTACTTTTGAAGGATATTTAAACATTCATTTTCAAAATTATAGTGGAAAAATAAGTAGCTCTTTCTATTCAATATCTCTATAGGGTAAAAAAGAACCAAAAAGGATTAACAGAAATTTTGGCTTAGTACCTTTATTAATAATGAATAATACCGAAAAAGCTCCTTTTTTTTTTTAAAAAAGGCATATCGAATTGTTAGTAATGTAAGAAATAGAACTTTTATTACTATTACTCATTTTGGCATTAAGACGACTTTGTCTTATCCCCATGAATCGAACAATACTATCCTATTTCCTATGCTCGTGTTGGTTATATTTACTTTGTTTATTAGAGCCATAAGAATTCCTTTTACTCAAGAAGGAATAGATTTTGATATACTATCAAAATTGTTAACTCCATCTATAAACCTTTTACATCAAAATTCAAAAAACAAAATTGATCGGTATGAATTTTTGACAAATGCAACTTTTTCAGTGAGTACAGCTTATTTTGGAATATTTATAGTATTTTTTTATATAAGCTTTTTTATTCACTTACTTAATTCATTGTTGAAGAAAGGTCCTAAGAGAATTCTATGGGACAAAATAAAAGATTGGATATATGATTGGTCATATAATCGTGCTTACATAGATACTTTTTATGCAATATCTTTAACTGATGGTATAAGAGGAATTGCGAAACTAACTCATTTTTTTGATAGATGAGTAATTGATGGAATTCCGAATGGGATAGGTATTACGAGTTTCTTTATAGGAGAAAGCATAAAATATGTGGAGGGGAGTCGCATCTCTTCTTATCTCTTATTATATTTGTCCTATTTACTTATTTTTTATTAATTTACTACTTTTTTATTTTTAAATTTATATTTCTGAATTTTTTCTAATCTAAGAAGAATCTTTAAGTTTTATTTTGTTCAACAATCTATATAAAAAAAGTGACATTTCATTTCTTACAGCATTTTCAAATCGATCATTTTTTATATATCGAAATGGCCGATTCCATTGGTTAGAATTGAAAAGAAGATTCACAAGAGGTTTTTCAAATAAATATTTATCTTTTTTTTAATATTTTTAAATTCGAATTTTCTTAATTCCCATCTAGATTTTCATAAACTAGGCGTTTTTTATATTCATAGCATGCCCTTTGTATGTTTATTAATTCAAATTCATTATCCTTATATTTTTTTCCTTTCCATTCACTCGAATCTCTTCCATTTCATCGATTTTGTCCGGATCCTCCCTTTTTTTCAAAAAAAGAGAAGGAAAAGTATCTTCTTTGGTAGATACCTCTTGGTCCTGTTTAGTCCCTCCTCTTTCTTCCGTTTCTGAGGTTCTTTTTAGTTTCTTAGTAAAAATAGGTGACAGTATTTTGCCTAAATAGTAGATACAGGTAATAAATAAGAGAATACTAAAGATTCGGGCGATAGAATTTCTCAATTCTGACACAAGGTACTTATACTTATTAGATCGAATAAGTACATTAGACCTAATAGAATTATTTTTCTGTATCCAGACTAATATCAATCTAACCCATTTCATGAATAAAATGTGAGCAATTAACCAACCAATAAAACTACTTGTTACAAATAACATCTTGTTGTTGCATCGAAACATATAAATGTTGACTAATCTAGCTAACATTGAACTTGGTAAAATGAAATGATTGAATAATTAAAAAAAATGAGATTATTCAAGAATACTCATTGAATGCAAAGATTACGCATTGAATTTCTGGTAGTAGATCCATAATCAAAAAAGTGTTTGTGATTGTTCTAGAAGAAATGAAACAAAAGATACGGTAAAGCTAGGATAGTTATTGTATGCAGGTCTACGCAATGCTAAATGCAGAGGCGCATAATAGATCGATATGAACATCATGAGCTGTCCCGCAATAAAACCAGTTGTTGCTGATACCTTCTTCTTGGTTCCTTCTTCTCCTTCTTTCATAACCCCAGCTAGGAGAAGGAACACATAAGAGGGCCCTATGTAGAATATGGTCAGAAATCCATAATAGAGTCCGACCACAACGATCGAATTGATTATCTTTATGCATAAGGATACTAGATTACCTAGTATAAAAGATTTCAAAATCATCACAAACCTCCCTTTTTTCCTTTCTATTTCAATTTTTGGATTATTATATGATGATTTTAAAACTTTTCATATATAAAAATGGAAAGTGATAGACTAGAAACGAAATCTCTTATGTCAATGACACCAAAGGGATATTAAATGAATGGAATCGGGATATGGATGAACTATAATGAAATAGAGCCACTTTGAGGTTCCCTATGAAATGAGGCATGGAACGAAGCCACTATGAAGAAGTTCAAGGGCTACGAAGGAAACTTTGAGTTCATATTGGTCATGGGTTGAGAACGGGAATTGAACTCTATGAGATCTAATCTCCCATTGTTCCTCAGTAGCTCAGTGGTAGAGCGATCGGTTGTTAACTAACTGGTTGTAGGTTCGAATCCTACTTGGGGGGTTTTGATTCATTCTGAATTAAATAATTTAGAATGTCATAATGAAAGAGTTCGCTTTGACCGTTAAGAGTAAGTAACCCGTTCCTTGTTTCTATTGCATTCTATCTCATCGTATCACATTTCGTTCTGCGATATTTGAGAATCATCGTCAATACCTTAGTGTAAGTCTAGGATAGTCCTTTGTTCCATAGTCCTGGGGCTATTTACAACTAGTCAACTAAGAATTATCATATGTACTAGTACTAACAAGTGCATTAAAGATGCAGTCATCGATTCTCCCGAGAGGTCACAATTACCGTGAGCAAACATATTAATTTAATGACAAGGAATGTATTTTTCTTATGCTACTAATACTTGTACTTACTATGCTATTCCCTGTCTGAGGAAGAGTTACGGGGCGTAAAAAAATATGCTAATTCGAGCCGAGAATACTAATACTATATGGTAAAAAAAATTTTTTTGATAAATTTTAAATCTAAATAAAAAGTAAGGTGACTCCATTTGGACAAAAAACCTGCCCCCAAGTTCCATAGCTTTGAGTCCACTATCTCGATCATGATTTTTTTACTCTAAAAGGGAAAGATCCTTCCTTTCTGGGCCAGTTGTGGCCGAGGAGAGATTCGAACCCCCGACATCGTGGTTCGTAGCCACGTGCTCTAATCCTTTGAGCTACAAGCCCCACCCCGTCTCCACTGGATTTGTTCCCAGCAGTACCCTAAAAAAACAGGGAACCTTTCCTCTCCCCAGCCATTTCATTTCGGGTTAAAAAGATGTGAAAACACCTTTCTCTCTATAAGAACAATGCGTTTCAAGGTGTTATGTGGGAAAGAAGGGATTTCATAATTGGGGTTTTGGTTTTAAATAAGACGACCTTTTAATTTTTAATTTTTTTCTTTTTCATATTGAAAAAGTAATAAGAATGAGAGGTGTTAAGCTTTTGATCATCCTGGCGTTGAGCTATTTTTTCGCAAAACCTCCCTTCTAGTATCATCACCACAGTAGAGTTTAGCCACCAAGTTCAGGATGGATTGGTGTCGTTCCTTTATGCCTACGACACCAGAATATTGAACCATGAACGAAGAAAGGCATGCGAGAAAAGTATATTTGCTAGTGATAATCTAGAGTTAGATCCTGAGCAGTACCTTAAGCTTTAGATCATTTGCTTGATAGGTGGAGCTGTGTAAGATAATGACTTGGCTTGAATTTTTGCACCTTTAACTTGTCGACCTTGAGGTTAAGACAATGTTTTGCTATAAATTTAATTTATACTTTATTTCTTGAAGTCACCCTTAATTTTTTAATCTTAAGGTGAAGCTAAGGGATTGTTGCAAATTGATTTGACATTTTAAATGTTAGGTTAGACCATTACTTGATTTATAAATCTCGATGTCGAGCTAAGAGATTATTGCAAATTTGACTTAGTATTTTAAGTTTTGGGCTTGCCTTCTTGACTTGCCAATCTTGAGGATGAGTTGAGGTCATGTTTTGGTTTTGGTTATGCTTTAGAAGGATTTGAATGTGCATTCTCGACTTTGTGAGTGGTTAATTTGTTGGCATTAGGCTTTAATGTGCTTTAATTATACCCCTGACCTACCAACCTTGGGGTTGACATAAGGTCATGGCTTGATTGTTGGCTTAATAATTAATCATCAAGTTTTAAATGGTTTTGCCTACGACTTTGATTTGAGACCTTGAGGTTGGCATGAGATCATGGCTTTTAACTACCAATTTCACCGAGTTGACAGTAAGCTTTAAGTTTAAGCATCACTGACCTATCGATCTTGAGGTTATGTAAGATTATAAGTTTTTGCTTGCTAGTTTTTCTAAGTTGACATTAGTGTATGATTCCCTTGCTATTGAAACAATTTCGCGCTTAGCGGCTTGGGTGCGGCGGCACACGATGACCTGCATGATCGATGGGCCTTTCGCTCGTCGGCTTGCAGCTCGTTTGGTGCTGTTGCTGCCCATTTGTACGTGCGGCGTGTGAGTGGTGATCTTGTCGTGTGCGTTGGCAGGCTCCATGCTCTCGCATCAAACTGTCGACTAGCACGTCGCTTCAAGTTCGACCCCAAGCCCCTCGTCACGCGCAACAACAAAACCCACAGCGTGGGTTGCGCCAAGTAACTCGAATGAAAAAGCACACCCCAGTCGCCCCGATCTCGATGCACGGTTGGCGGTCGTGTCGTCCCTAAACGATGTCTAAAATGACTTTCGGCAATGGATATCTCGGCTCTCGCATCGATGAAGAACATAGTGAAATGCGATACTTGGTATGAATTGTAGAATCCCGTGAACCATCGGGTTTTTGAATGCAAGTTGCGCCCGAAGCCATTAGGCCGAGGGCACGTCTGCCTGGGTGTCAAGCACCGTCGCCTTCGACCCCCCCCCGCATCCCTTCAAGGAGGGGAGAGACCATCGCGAGGCGGATGTTGGCCTCCCGTGCGCCTCTGGCTCGCGGTTGGCCTAAAAAAGAGTCTCAAGCGACGCCGCGTCACGGCTTGGCGGTGGGAGAAAGCCTTGTGCTCCCTCGTGCACGCGTCGCTCGCTCGCGGCTCACGAACCCAACGATCGATTGATCGAGATGCGACCCCAGGTCAGGCGGGATCACCCGCTGAGTTTAAACATATCAATAAGTGGAGGAAAAGAAACTAACAAGGATTCCTCTAGTAACGGCGAACGAACCGGGAAAAGCCCAACTTGAAAATCGAGCGCCCTCGGCGCCCAAATTGTAGTCTGAAGAAGCGTCTTCAGCGATGGACCGGGGCCCAAGTCCCCTAGAAAGGGGCGCTGGAGAGGGTGAGAGCCTCGTCTCGCCTGGACCCTGTCGCCCCACGAGGCACTGTCGATGAGTCGGGTTGTTTGGGAAT
>JAJFZO010000230.1:480000-490000 GCA_021397835.1 Moringa oleifera | reverse complement strand
CGGACCCTGGGCACAGGTGGCACGCCCGCGTAGCCCCCAGCAGGCACAGCATGGGCTGCTCGCCCAGCTTGCGGCAGCGGTGGGTGCGCCAGCAAGGCCGTGGGCGCCCATCGCGAGCCAGCCCCCTCGATTGACTGCCCAGCGTGCGAGCCAGCGGTGCCACGTCGCACGGACCCTGGGCACAGGTGGCACGCCCGGGCAGCCCCCAGCAGGCACGGCATGGGCTGCTCGCCCAGCGTGCGGCAGTGGTGGGCGCGCCAGCCAGGCCGCAGGCGCCCATCGCGAGCCAGCCTCCTCGTCCCTGCCCCACGACTGACTGCCCAGCATGCGAGCCAAGGGTGCCACATCGCACGGACTTTGGGCACGGGTGGCACTCCCGGGCAGCCCCCAGCAGGCACGGCGTGGGCTACTCGCCCAGTGTACGGCACCGGTGGGAGTGCCAGCAAGGCCGCGGCAGCCAATCGCGAGCTAGCCACTTGTCCCTGCCCCTCGACTGACTGCCCAACGTGTGAGCCAGGATTCCGCGTTGCACGGACCCTATGGATGGGTAGCACGCCCCGACAGCCCCAAGAAGGCACGACATCAATAGGCGTGCCAGCCAGGCCACTGGCGCCCAGCGCGAGCCAGCCCCCTCGCCCCTGCCCCACGGCTAACTGCCCAGCGTGTGAGCTAGGGGTGCCACGTCGCACGGACCCTGGGCATAGGTGGCACGCCTGGGCAGCCCCCAGCAGGCACGGCATGGGCTGCTCGCCCAGCGTGCGGCAGTGGTGGGCGCGCCAGCCAAGCCGCAGGCGCCCATCGCGAGCCAGCCACCTCGTCCCTGTCCCTCGACTTAGTGCCCAACGAGCGAGCCAGGGGGGCCGCATCGTATGGACCCTGGTTACGGGAGGCATGCCCAGGCAGCCCCCAGCAGGCAAGGCATGGGCCAAGTGCCCAGCATGTGGCAGCGGTGGGCGCACCGGCCAGGCCACAGGCGCCCATCGCGAGCCAGCCCCCTCGTCCCTGTCCCTTGACTTAGTGGCCAGCGAGCAAGCCAGGGGAGCCGCGTCGCATGGACCCAGGGCACGGGAAGCATGCCCCAGCAGCCCCCAGTAGGGACGGAATGGGCGAAGTGCCCATCGTGCGGTAGTTATGGGCGCGCCAACCAGGCCACGGGCGCCCATCGCTAGCCAGCCCCCTCGTCCCTGTCCCTCGACTTAGTGCCCAGCGAGCGAGCCAAGGGAGCCCCGTCGCATGGACTCTAGGCACAGGAGGCACGCCATGGAAGCCCCCAACTGGCACGGCATGGGCCAAGTGCCCAGTGTACGGCAGCGGTGGGCGTGCCAGCCAGGCCACGGGAGCCCATCGCGAGCCAGCCCCCTTGTCCCTGTCCCTCGACTTAGTGCCCACCGAGCGAGCCAGGGGAGCCACGTCTCATGGACCCTGGGCATGGGAGGCATGCCCCAGCAGCCCCCAGCAGGCACGGCATGGGCCAAGTGCCCAGCGGGTGGCAGCGGTGGGCGCGCCAGCCAAGCCACAGGCGCCCATCGTGAGCCAGCCCCCTCGTCCCTATCCCTCGACTTAGTGCCAAGCGAGCGAGCCAGAAGAGCCGCATCGCTCAGTCCCTGGGCATGGGAGGCATGCCCAGGCAGCCCCCAACAGGCTCGGCATGGGCCAAGTGCCCAGTGTGGGGCAGCGGTGGACGCGCCAGCAAGGCCACATGCTCCCATCGCGAGCCAGCCCCCTCGTCCCTGTCCCTCGACTTAGTGCCCAGCGACCGAGCCAGGGGAGCCGCGTCGCACGGACCCTGGGCATGGGAGGCATGCCCAAGCAGGCCCCAGCAGGCACGGCATGGGCCAAGTGCCCAGCGTGCTTCAGCTGTGGGCGCGCCAGCCCTGCCACAGGCGCCTATCCCGAGCCAGCCCCCTCGTTCCTGTCCCACGAATTGGTGCCCAGCGAGTGAGCCAGGGGATCCGCGTCGCATGGACCCTGGGCACGAAAAGCATGCCCTGGCAGCCCCCAACGGGCATGGAATGGACGAAGTGCCCAGGGTGTGGCAGCGCCAGGCCATGGGCGCCCATCGCGAGCCAGCCCCCACGTCCTTGGCCCTCGACTGACTACCCAGCGTGTGAGCAAGGGATGCCGCATCGTACGAACCCTGGGCACGGGTGGCACGCCCAGGCGGCCCCCAGCAAGAACGGCATGGGATGCTCGCCCAGCGTGCGGCAGCGGTGGGCGCGCCAGCCAGGCCGCAGGTGCCCATCATGAGCCAGCCCCCACATCCCTGTCCCTCAACTAAGTGCCCAGCGAGCGACACAGGGGAGCAGCGTCGCATGGACCCTGGGCATGGGAGGCATGCCCCGGCAGCCCCCAGCAGGGACGGCATGGGTCAAGTGCCCAGCATGCGGCAGCGGTGGGCTCGCCAGCCAGGCCACAGGCGCAGATCGCGAGCCAGCCCCCTCGTCCCTGTCCCTCGACTTAGTGCCCAGCGAGCGAGCCAAGGGAGCCCCGTCGCATGGACTCTAGGCACAGGAGGCACGCCATGGAAGCCCCCAGCTGGCACGGCATGGGCCAAGTGCCCAGTGTACGGCAGCGGTGGGCGTGCCAGCCAGGCCACGGGAGCCCATCGCGAGCCAGCCCCCTTGTCCCTGTCCCTCGACTTAGTGCCCACCGAGCGAGCCAGGGGAGCCACGTCTCATGGACCCTGGGCATGGGAGGCATGCCCCAGCAGCCCCCAGCAGGCACGGCATGGGCCAAGTGCCCAGCGGGTGGCAGCGGTGGGCGCGCCAGCCAAGCCACAGGCGCCCATCGTGAGCCAGCCCCCTCGTCCCTATCCCTCGACTTAGTGCCAAGCGAGCGAGCCAGAAGAGCCGCATCGCTCAGTCCCTGGGCATGGGAGGCATGCCCAGGCAGCCCCCAACAGGCTCGGCATGGGCCAAGTGCCCGGGTGTGGGGCAGCGGTGGACGCGCCAGCAAGGCCACATGCTCCCATCGCGAGCCAGCCCCCTCGTCCCTGTCCCTCGACTTAGTGCCCAGCGACCGAGCCAGGGGAGCCGCGTCGCACGGACCCTGGGCATGGGAGGCATGCCCAAGCAGGCCCCAGCAGGCACGGCATGGGCCAAGTGCCCAGCGTGCTTCAGCTGTGGGCGCGCCAGCCCTGCCACAGGCGCCTATCCCGAGCCAGCCCCCTCGTTCCTGTCCCACGAATTGGTGCCCAGCGAGTGAGCCAGGGGATCCGCGTCGCATGGACCCTGGGCACGAAAAGCATGCCCTGGCAGCCCCCAACGGGCATGGAATGGACGAAGTGCCCAGGGTGTGGCGGCGCCAGGCCATGGGCGCCCATCGCGAGCCAGCCCCCACGTCCTTGGCCCTCGACTGACTACCCAGCGTGTGAGCAAGGGATGCCGCATCGTACGAACCCTGGGCACGGGTGGCACGCCCAGGCGGCCCCCAGCAAGAACGGCATGGGATGCTCGCCCAGCGTGCGGCAGCGGTGGGCGCGCCAGCCAGGCCGCAGGCGCCCATCATGAGCCAGCCCCTACATCCCTGTCCCTCAACTAAGTGCCCAGCGAGCGACACAGGGGAGCAGCGTCGCATGGACCCTGGGCATGGGAGGCATGCCCCGGCAGCCCCCAGCAGGGACGGCATGGGTCAAGTGCCCAGCATGCGGAAGCGGTGGGCTCGCCAGCCAGGCCACAGGCGCAGATCGCGAGCCAGCCCCCTCGTCCCTGTCCCTCGACTTAGTGGCCAGCGAGCGAGCCAGAGGAGCCGCGTCGCATGGACCCTGGGCACGGGAAGCATGCCCCAGCAGTCCCCAGCAGGGACGGAATGGGCGAAGTGCCCATCGTGCGGTAGTTATGGGCACGCCAACCAGGCCACGGGCGCCCATCGCTAGCCAGCCCCCTCGTCCCTGTCCCTCGACTTAGTGCCCAACGAGCGAGCCAAGGTAGCCCCGTTGCATGGACCCTAGGCACAGGAGGCACGCCCTGGCAGTCCCCAGCTGGCATGGCATGGGCCAAGTGCCCAGCATGCGGCAGCGGTGGGCGCACCAGCCATGCCACAGGCGCCTATCGCGAGCCAGGCCCCTCGTCACTGTCCCTCGACTTAGTGGCCAGCGAGCGAGCCAGGGGAGCCGCGTCGCATGGACCCGGGGCACGAGAAGCATGCCCCAGCAGCCCCCAGCAGGCACGAAATGGGCGAACTGCCCAGCATGCTGTAGTTGTGGGCGCGCAAACCAGGCCACGGGCGCCCATCGCTAGCCAGCCCCCTCGTCCCTGTCCCTCGACTTAGTGCCCAACGAGCGAGCCAAGGTAGCCCCGTTGCATGGACCCTAGGCACAGGAGGCACGCCCTGGCAGTCCCCAGCTGGCATGGCATGGGCCAAGTGCCCAGCATGCGGCAGCGGTGGGCGCACCAGCCATGCCACAGGCGCCTATCGCGAGCCAGGCCCCTCGTCACTGTCCCTCGACTTAGTGGCCAGCGAGCGAGCCAGGGGAGCCGCGTCGCATGGACCCGGGGCACGAGAAGCATGCCCCAGCAGCCCCCAGCAGGCACGAAATGGGCGAACTGCCCAGCATGCTGTAGTTGTGGGCGCGCAAACCAGGCCACGGGCGCCCATCGCTAGCCAGCCCCCTCGTCCCTGTCCCTCGACTTAGTGCCCAACGAGCGAGCCAAGGTAGCCCCGTTGCATGGACCCTAGGCACAGGAGGCACGCCCTGGCAGTCCCCAGCTGGCATGGCATGGGCCAAGTGCCCAGCATGCGGCAGCGGTGGGCGCACCAGCCATGCCACAGGCGCCTATCGCGAGCCAGGCCCCTCGTCACTGTCCCTCGACTTAGTGGCCAGCGAGCGAGCCAGGGGAGCCGCGTCGCATGGACCCGGGGCACGAGAAGCATGCCCCAGCAGCCCCCAGCAGGCACGAAATGGGCGAACTGCCCAGCATGCTGTAGTTGTGGGCGCGCAAACCAGGCCACGGGCGCCCATCGCTAGCCAGCCCCCTCGTCCCTGTCCCTCGACTTAGTGCCCAGGAGCAAGCCAAGGGAGCCCCATCGCATGGACCCTAGGCACAGGAGGCACGCCCTGGCAGCCCCCAGCTGGCACGACATGGGTCCAGTGCCCAGCGGGTGGCAGCGGTGGGCACTCCAGTCAGCCCACAGGCGCCCATCGTGAGCCAGCCCCCTCGTCCCTGTCCCTCGACTTAGTGCCAAGCGAGCGAGCCAGGAGAGCCGCATCGCTCAGTCCCTGGGCATGGGAGGCATGCCCAGGCAGCCCCCAACAGGCTCGGCATGGGCCAAGTGCCCAGTGTAGGGCAGCGGTGGACGTGCCAGCAAGGCCACATGCGCCCATCGCGAGCCAGCCCCCTCGTCCCTGTCCCTCGACTAAGTGCCCAGCGAGCGAGCCAGGCGAGCTGCGTCACATGGACCCTGGGCACGGAAGGCATGACCCGGCAGCACCCAGTAGGAACGGCATGGGCCAAGTGCCCAGCGTGCGGCAGCAGTGGGTGCACTAGCCAGGCCACAGGTGCCCATCGCGAGCCAGACCCCTCGTCCCTATCCCTCGACTTAGTGCCCAGCGATCGAGCTAGGGGAGCCGCGTCGCACGGACCCTTGGCATGGGAGGCATGCCCAAGCAGGCCCCAGCAGGCAAGGCATGGGCCAAGTGCCCAGCGTGAGGCAGCTGTGGGCGCGCCAGCCCTGCCACAGGCGCCCATCCCGAGCCAGCCCCCTCGTTCCTGTCCCTCAAATTAGTGCCCAGTGAGCGAGCCAGGGGATACGCATCGCATGGACACTGGGCACGGGAAGCATGCCCTAGCAGCCCCCAGCGGGCACGAAATGGGTGAAGTGCCCAGGGTGCGGCAGCGCCTGGCCACGGGCGCCCATCGCGAGCCAGCCCCCACGTCCCTGCCCCTCGACTGACTACCCAGCGTGTGAGCAAGGGATGCCGCATCGTACGGACCCTGGGCACGGGTGGCACGCCCAAGCGGCCCCCAGCAAAAACGGCATGGGATGCTCGCCCAGAGTGCGGCAGCGGTGGGCGCACCAGCCACGCCGCGGGCGCCCATCGTGAGCCAGCCCCCTTGTCCCTGTCCCTCGACTAAGTGCCCAGCGAGAGAGCCAGGGGGGCCGCATCGCACAGACCCTGGGCACGGGAAGCATGCCCTGGCAGCCCCCAGCAGGCATGGCATGGGCCAATTGCCCAGCATGTGGCAGTGGTGGGGGCGCCAGCCAGGCGACGGGCGCCCATCGCTAGCCAGCCCCCTCGTCCCTGTCCCTCGACTAACTGCCCAGCGAGCGAGCCAGGGGAGCCGCGTCGCATGGACCATGGGCACGGGAGGCATGCCCCAACAGGCCCCAGCAGGCATGGTAAGGGCCAAGTGCCCATCGTGTGGCAGTGGTTGGCGCGCCAGCCAGGCGACGGGCATCCATCGCGAGCCAGCCCCCTCGTCCCTGTCCCTCGACTAAGTGCCCAGCGAGCGAGCCAAGGGAGCCTCGTTGCATGGATCCTGGGCACGAGAGGCATACCCCGGTAGCCCCCAATAGGCTTGGCATGGGCCAAGTGCCCAGCGTGCGGCAGCGGTGGGCGCACCAGCCAGGCCACAGGCGCCCATCGCGAGCCAGCCCCCTCGTCCTTGTCCCTCGACTTAGTGCCCAGGGAGCAAGCCAGGGGAGCTGCGTTGCATGGACCCTGGCATGGGAAGCATGCCGTGGCAGCCCCATGCAGGCACGAAATGGGCCAAGTGCCTAGCGTGCGAAAGCGGTGGGCGCGCCAGCCAGGCGACGGGCGCCTATCGCTAGCCAGCCCACTTGTCCCTGTCCCTCGACCTAGTACTCAGCGAGCAAGCCAGGGGAGCCATGTCGTAAGGACCCTGCGCACGGGAGGCATGCCCAGGCTGCCCCCAGCAGGCACGGCATGGGCCAAGTGCCCAACATGCGGCAGCGGTGGGTGCGACAGCCGAGCCACGGGCGCCCATCGCGAGCCAGCCCCCTCGTCCTTGTCCCTCGACTCACTGCCTGCCGCGTCGTACGGACCCTGGGCACGGGGGGCACGTGCAGGCAGTGCCCAGCAGGACCGGCATGGGCTTCTCACCCAGCATGCGGCAGCGGTGGGCGCGCCAGCCAGGCCACGGGCGCCCATCGCGAGCCAGCCACCACGTCCCTGTCCCTCGACTAAGTGCCCAGCGAGCGAGCCAGGGGGGCCGCATCGCATGGACACTTGGCACGGCAAGCTTGCCCAGACAGCCCCCAGTTGGCATGGCATGGGCCAAGTGCCCAGCGTGTGGCAGTGGTGGGCGTGCCAGCCAGGCGACGGGCGCCCATCGCTAGCCAGCCCCCTCGTCCCTATCCCTCGACTAACTGCCCAGCGAGTGAGCCAGGGGAGCCGCATCGCATGGACCATGGGCACGGGAGTCATGCCCCAACAGGCCCCAGCAAGCATGGTAAGGGCCAAGTGCCCATCGTGTGGCAGTGGTTGGCGCGCCAGCCAGGCGACGGGCATCCATCGCGAGCCAGCCCCCTCGTCCCTGTCCCTCGACTAAGTGCCCAGCGAGCGAGCCAGGGGAGCCGCGTTGCATGGACCCTGGGCACGGGAGGCATACCCCGGTAGCCCCCAATAGGCACGGCATGGGCCAAGTGCCCAGCGTGCGGCAGCGGTGGGCGCACCAGCCAGGCCACAAGCACCCATCGCGAGCCAACCCCCTCGTCCCTGTCCCTCGACTTAGTGCCCAGCGAGCGAGCCAGGGGAGCTGCGTCGCATGGACCCTGGGAATGGGAGGCATGCCCAGTCAGCCCCCAGCAGGCACGGCATGGGCTGCTCGCCCAGCGTGCGGCAGCTGTGGGCTGCTCGCCTAGCGTGCGGTAGCTGTGGGCGCACCAGCCAGGCCGCGGGCGCCCGTCGTGAGCCAGGCCCCACGTCCCTGCCCCTCGACTAAGTGCCCAGCAAGCGAGCCAGGGGGGCCGCATTGCGCGGACTCTGGGCACGGGTGGCACGGCCAGGCAGCCCCCAGCTGGCACGGCATGGGCTGCTCGCCCAACGTGCAGCAGCGGTGGGTGCGCCAACCAGGCCGCGAGCTCCCATCGCGAGCCAGCCCCCTCGACTGACTGCCCAGCGAGCGAGCCAGGGGTGCCACGTCGCACGGACCCTTGGCACTGGTGGCCCGCCCAGGCTGCCCCCAGCAGGCACGGCATGGGCTGCTCACCCAGCGTGTGGCAGAGGTTGGCGCGCCAGCCAGGCCACGGGCGCCCATCGTGAGCCAGCCCCCTTGTCCCTACCGCTCGACTGACTGCCCAGCGTGCGAGCCAGGGGTGCCACAGCCGTTGCCAGTAGGCACAGCGCCAGCCTTTCCAGGGGCGCCCCACGCGAGCCAGCCGCGACCACGCTGTAAGGCTCAGCACATGCTGTAGGCGTTGATTTCATGGCAAAGCTGGCCTTGGCCGTGGCCCCTGGCTCTGGTGGACCCTGAGGGCTGCCATGGGGTGGCTGGAGGTGCGCTGGATGGAGCAGCCAGCATGCACCATGGGCCAGGCAGAGGCACAGCTGCCCCAGCCTGCTGGCTGCAATGCCCAGTTGCGAAATTGTTTTGAATTGACCATCTTTTCATCATGGAATTGGCCCCAAAATGACTCAAATAATTCGTGTAATTCATGAGGAGTCTGCCGCTGAATTTTGGAATCATTTCGACTCACGGGCTATTTTTGATGATTTTTTCAATTTTTGGCTGTAGAAAATTCATTAAAAAAAATTTAGTGCCCAAAAAATTCTGAAATATTTTCTTGTGGTAGATATGATTATTCTCCATTTATGTACAAAATTTTATCTCAAAATTCCAAGTAAATAATTTCACCTAGCTTGCTGGGTGCCAACAAGCCATGAGTGCCTTCCCCCCTGCCCATCCCACGTAGGCAGGTGCTAGGCTTGGGCAACCCAGCGCGCATGGCATGGGCATGGCGGCTTGCTGCCTTGCCCATCCAGCCGGTGGTACGTGGCTGTGGCGGCCACCAACGCCAGCAGGCAAGCGGCCGGCGACGTCGGCCGAAGAGTGTGGGATGCCTGATCAGTAGCCAACGGAGTGGGGAAACGTGGGAAACGAAATCCGCTAAGTTGTGGGCAACGAAATGAGAAAAATCGTGAGATAATGAGTTGGGATGCGGCTACACAAGCTCGACGGTGTGAACGGCGAAGCTAACGATGATGCATGCTACGCGAGGGCCAAATCACTGGGGGGATTTTGAGCATGCGCAGTGCTTCGTCGCAGGCCCTCGAGGTGGCGGACGTGGGGTTGGATCCTGACGCTCAGGCTTGCCTTGGCGAACTCGTTGCGCAGCGCGATCGGTGACACGATCGTCGGCTATTAGCAACGAGCGAGCCACACAGCCAGCCTGGGCAAGGTGTGACACCCCTGCTGCCAAGGCCTCATCGGTGGGAAAAACGTGGGCAACCAAATGAGAGAAATTGTGGGATAATGAGCTGGGATTTGGCTAGACAAACTTGACGGTGTGGGCGGCAAAGCTAACGACGATGCATACTACGCGAGGGCCAAATCACTGAGGGGATTTCAAGCATACGGAATGCTTCGTCGCAGGCCCTCGAGGCGGTGGATGCGGGACTTGATCCCAACGCCCAGGCTTGCCAAGGTGGACTCGTTGTGCAGCGCAATCGACGACACGATCGTCGACTGTTAGCAATGAGCGAGCCACATGGCCAGCCTGGGCACCCCTGCTGCCAAGGCCTCATCAGTGGGAAAAACATGGGCAATGAAGCGAGAATAATCATGGGATAATGAGCTGGGATGTGGCTAGACAAGCTCGATGGTGTGGGCGACGAAGCTAACGATGATGCATGCTACGTGAGGGCCAAATCGCTGGGGGGATTTCAAGCATGCGGAGTGCTTCGTCGTAGGCCCTCAAGGCGGTGGACGTGGGGTTGGATCCCGACGCTCAGACTTGCCTAGGCGGACTTGTTGCACAGCGCAATCGATGACACGATCGTCAGCCGTTAGCAACGAGCGAGCCGCATGGCCAGCCTGGG
>JAJFZO010000230.1:460000-465000 GCA_021397835.1 Moringa oleifera | reverse complement strand
GAAATATATCGGGAAGCATTGGAGAACCAAGTGTTACTGCAATAAAAAATACATATATCTAACAGAAACTTATCCCTCGATGTTGTCCCTCAGTAAAGTACTACCCAGTGAGCGAGCCAGGGGAGCTACATCACATGGACCCTGGGCACGGGAGGCATGCCCAGGCAGCCCCCAGCAGGCACGACATGGGCCAAGTGCCCAGCGTACGGCAGCGGTGGGCGCGCCAGCCAAGCCGCAGGCGCCCATCGCGAGCCAACCCCTCGTCCCTGTCCCTTGACAAAGTGCCCAACGAGCGAGCTTGGGGAGCCGCATTGCACGGACCCTTGGCACGGGAGGCATGCCCCGGCAGTCCCCAGCAGGTACGGCATGGGCCAAGTGCACACCGTGCGGCAGCGGTGGGCGCTCAAGCGAGGCCACAGGCACCCATCGCGAGCCAGCCCTCTCGTCCCTGTCCCTCGACTAAGTGCCCAGCGAGCAAGCCAGGGGAGCCATGTCGCACGGACCCTGGGCACGGGAGGCATGCCCAAGCAGCCCCCAGTAGGCACGGTATGGGCAAAGTACCCAGCGTGCGGCAGCGGTGGGCGCGCCAGCCAGGCCACAGGCGCCCATCGCGAGCCAGCCCCCTCGTCCCTATCCCTCAACAAAGTGCCCCGCAAGCGAGCCAGGGGAGCCGCGTCGCACAGACCCTGGGCACGAGAGGCATGCCCAGGCAGCCCCCAGTAGGCGCGGCATGGGCCAAGTGCCCTGCGTACGGCAACGGTGGGCGCGCCAGCCAAGCCACAGGCGCCCATCGCGAGCCAACCCCTTCGTCCCTATCCCTCGACTAAGTGCCCAGTGAACGAGCCAGGGGTTCCACGTCGCACGGACCCTGAGCACGGCAGGCATGCCCAGGCAGCCCTCAGTAGGCATGACATGGGCCAAGTGCCCAGCGTGCGGCAGCGGTTGGTGCTCCAACGAGGGCACAGGCGCCCATCGTAAGCCAGCCCCCTCGTCCCTATCCCTTGACTAAGTGCCCGGCGAGCGAGCCAGGGGAGCAACGTCGCCGGACCCTGGGAATGGGAGACATGCCTCGGCAGCCCTCAGCAGGCACAGCATGGGCCAAGAGCCCAGCGTGCGACAACGGTGGATACGCCAGCATGGCCACAGGCGCCCATCACGAGCCAACTCCCTCGTCCCGGTCCCTCGACTGAGTGCCCAGCGAGCAAGCCAGGGGAACCGCATCGCACGGACTCCGAGCATGGGAGGCATGACTAGGCAGCCCCCAATAGGCACGGCATGGGCCAAGTGCCCAACGTGCGGCAGAGGAGGGCGCGCCAGCCAAGCCACAGGTGCCCATCGCGAGCCAGCCCCCTCGTCCCTGTCCCTCGATTATGTGCCCAGCGATCGAGCCAGCGGAGCCGTGTTACACGATCAGTAGCCAACGGAGTGGGGAAAATGTGGGAAACGAAATCCACTAAATTATGGGCAACAAAATGAGAAAAATCATGGGATAATGAGCCGAGGTGTGGCTACACAAGCTCGACGGTGTATGCGGTAAAGCTAACGATGATGCATGCTACGCGAGGGCCAAATCGCTGGGGCAATTTCAAGCATGCGGAGTGCTTTGTCGCAGGCCCTCGAAGCGGTGGATGTGGAGTTGGATTCCAACGGTCAGGCTTGCCTAAGCGGACTCGTTGCGCAGCGCGATTGGCGACACGATCGTCGGCCATTAACAACGAGCGAGCCACACGGTCAGCTTGGGCAAGGCGTGACACCCCTGCTGCTAAGGCCTCATCGGTGGGAAAAACGTGGGCAATGAAATGAGAAAAACTGTGGGATAATGAGCTGGGATGTGGCTAGACAAACTCGACGGTGTGGGCGGCGAAGCTAACGATGATGCATGCTACGCGAGGGCCAAATCACTAGGGGGATTTCGAGCATGCGGAGTGCTTCGTCGCAGGCCCTCGAAGCGGCGGATGTGGGGTTGGATCCCAACGCTCAGGCTTGCCTAGGTGGACTCGTTGCGCAGTGCAATTTGCAACACGATCGTCAGCCATTAGCAACGAGCGAGCCACACGGCCAGCTTGGGCAAGGCGTGACACCTCTGCTGCCAAGGCCTCATCGATGGGAAAAACGTGGGTAACGAAATGAGAGAAATTGTTGGATAATGAGCTGCGATGTGGCTAGACAAACTCAACGGTGTGGGCGGTGAAGCTAACGATGATGCATGCTACACGAGGGCCAAATCGCTGGGGGGATTTCGAGCATGCAGAGTGCTTCGTCGCAGGCCCTCGGGCGACGGATGCGGGGCTGGATCCCAACGCCCAGGCTTGCCTTGGCGAACACGTTGCGCAGCACGATCGACGACAGGATCGTCCGCCGTTAGCAATGAGCGAGCCACATGGCCAGCTTGGGTAAGGCGTGACACCCCTACTGCCGAGGCCTCATCGGTGGGAGAAACGTGGGCAACTAAATGAGAGAAATCGTGGGATAATGAGCTGGGATGTGGCTACACAAGTAGACAGTATGGGCAGCGAAGCTAATGATGATGTATGCTACGCGAGGGCCAAATCGCTGGAGGGAATTTGAGCATGCGGAGTGCTTCGGCGCAGGCCTTCGAGGCGGCGGATGCAGGGCTAGATCCCGACGCCCAGACTTGCCTAGGCGGACTCGTTGCGCAGCGTGATCGACGACACGATCGTCGACTGTTAGCAATGAGAGTGCCACACGGCCAGCCTGGGCAAGGCGTGACACCCCTGCTGCCAAGGCCCCATCAGTGGAAAAAACGTGGGCAACGAAATGAGAGAAATTATGGGATAATGAGTTGGGATGTAGCTAGACAAACTTGACGATATGGGCGGCGAAGCTAACGATGACGCATGCTATGCGAGGGCCAAATTGCTGAGGGGATTTTTAGCGTGCGGAGTGCTTCGTCGCAGGCCCTCGAGGCGACGGATGCGGGGCTGGATCCCGACGCCCAGGCTTGCCTAGGCGGACTCGTTGCGCAGCGCAATCGACGACATGATCGTAGGCCGTTAGCAATGAGCGAGCCACACGGCCAGCCTGGGCAAGGCTTGATACCCCTGCTACCAAGGCCTCATCGGTGGGAAAAACGTGGGCAACGAAATGAGAAAAATCGTAGGATAATGAGCTGGGATGTGCATAGACAAACTTGACGGTGTGGGCGGCGAAGCTAACGATGATGCATGCTACGCGAGGGCCAAATCGCTGGGGGGATTTCGAGCATGCAGAGTGCTTCGTTGCAGGCCCTCGAGGCAACGGATGCGGGGCTACATCCCGACGCGCAGGCTTGCCTTGGCGAACTCGTTGCGCAGTGCGATCGACGACACGATCGTCTACCGTTAGCAATGAGCGAGCCATATGGCCAGCTTGGGCAAGGCGTGACACCGCTGGTGCCAAGGCCTCATCGGTGGAAAAAACGTGGGCAACGAAATGAGAAAAATTATGGGATAATGAGCTGGGATGTGGCTACACAAGCTCGACGGTGTGGGCGGCGAAGCTAATGATGATGCATGCTACGCAAAGGCCAAATCGTTAGGGTGATTTTGAGTATGCGGAGTGCTTCGTCGTAGGCCCTCGACGGAGCGGATACAGGGCTGCATCCTGACGCCCAGGGTTGCCTAGACGGACTCGTTGCGCAGCGTGATTGACGACACGGTCGTCGGTCGTTAGTAATTAGTGAGCCATATGGCCAGCCTGGGCAAGGTGTGACACCCCTGGTGGCAAGGCCTCATCGCTGGAAAAAACGTGGGCAACGAAATGAGAAAAATTATGGGATAATGAGCTGGGATGTGGCTACACAAGCTCGACGGTGTGGGCGGCGAAGCTAATGATGATGCATGCTACGCAAAGGCCAAATCGTTAGGGTGATTTTGAGTATGCGGAGTGCTTCGTCGTAGGCCCTCGACGGAGCGGATACAGGGCTGCATCCTGACGCCCAGGGTTGCCTAGACGGACTCGTTGCGCAGCGTGATTGACGACACGGTCGTCGGTCGTTAGTAATTAGTGAGCCATATGGCCAGCCTGGGCAAGGTGTGACACCCCTGGTGGCAAGGCCTCATCGCTGGAAAAAACGTGGGCAACGAAATGAGAAAAATTATGGGATAATGAGCTGGGATGTGGCTACACAAGCTCGACGGTGTGGGCGGCGAAGCTAATGATGAGAATGCTACACCGAGGGCCAAATCGCTGGGGGAAAATTGAGCTTGCGGAGTACTTTGTCGCAGGCCCTCGAGGCGGTAGATACGAGACTGGATCACGACGCCCAGGCTTGCCGTGGCGGACTCATTGCGCAGCGCGATCGACGACACGATCGTTGGTCGTTAGCAATGAGCGAGCCACACGCGTCCAGCCTGGGCAAGACGTGACACCCCTGTGCCAAGGCCTCATCGGTGGAAAAAACCCTTGGCAACGAAGCAGAGGAAAAATCATGATAATGAGTTGGGATGTGGCTACACAAGCCTCGACGGTGTGGGCGGCGAAGCTAACGATGATGCATGCTACGTGAGGGCCAAATCGTGGGGGGGATTTCGAGCATGCGGAGTGCTTCGTCGCAGGCCCTCGAGGCGACGGACGCGGGGCTGGATTCCGACGCCCAGGCTTGCCTAGGCGGACTCATTGCGCAGCGCGATCGACGACACGATCGTCGGCCGTTAGCAATGAGCGAGCCACACGCCCAGCCTGGGCAAGGCGTGACACCCCTGCTGCCAAGGCCTCATCGGTAAAACATTGGCAACGAAGCGAGAAAAATCATGGGATAATGAGTTGGGATGTGGCTACACAAGCTCGACGGTGTGGGCGGCGAAGCTAAAGATTATGCATGCTACGCGAAGGCCAAATCGTTGGGGGGAATTTCGAGCATGTGGAGTGCTTCATCGCAGGCCTGCGAGGCAGCAGACGTGGGGTTGGATCCCTACGCTCAGGTTTGCCTAGGCGGACTCGTTGTGCAGTGCGATCGATGACACGATCGTCGGCCAACAGCAATGAGCGAGCCACACGGC
>JAJFZO010000230.1:447500-455000 GCA_021397835.1 Moringa oleifera | reverse complement strand
CACACAAGAGAGAATGAAAGAGAGACACAAGTGTTTACGGGAGCCAATCCCAACCTTTTTCACTAACGAATAAGAATTTACACTCTAGACGCAGCAGGACATCACACCCTTGATGAATCTGCCTCTGGGTTTATATAGCCTACAAAACTTGGCAGTTGACACCCCCAACTGCCCTAGGGTAATGGGGTTTCATCCCCACAAAACCAGTCCCACATGCAGCTTTGACTCCAGCCCCTTGCGACAAGTGTCCCACTCCTTCGTAAGTGCTTAGTAACCACCGGTAACTGCTGGTAACCACTGGTAACTGCTGTCAACTGCTGCAAACTGCTGCCAGCTTCGTGGGCTAAGCCCACCAAATGCATCCCGAGTGCCTCGTGCTCATTTGCGTGCCCGATAAGGTGCCAACGCGAGCCCGTGTCTGTTTTTCTGCCAGTGTTCTGCTCACCCGCTGCCCATGTGCCCTGCACCATGTCCAGTCCTCATGAGCCATCTCTTTATGACTCACGCATCAAGGACTTGACCGATAGCCATCGCGAGTGGGCTGCTCCCGTGAGCAGGCCCAAGCATGTGTCAACACTCGCTTGTGATGCTTCCCATGGCATCACTTGGGCTGGGGCCCCGATGAGCATCCTATATCTTCATCGTACCACCACGCCACTGATATGTAAGGGGCTTACAAACCACCCCCACCAGAAGAGTGCGACATCCTCGTCGCGACACCTTCTAGATAAGCCTTGACCTTATCTTCAAATTGCTACAAAGTTACTGCCTTTTCCCAAGTAGCATCGGCTGCTTCCTCGCCATGCCATCGTACCAAGTATTCTGTCCGCCTGTTTTTCTTGCTCGCCCCAAGCGTTCTATGATCAAGGATCTCCGCGAGGTCCTTGGCAAAGTGCTTGCGAACCGTTGGGGGAGCTCTTTTTGCTTTCACCCGATCTGTGTTAACATCTTCATGATATTTCTTTAAGAAACTAACATGAAAAGTTGGATGTACCTTAAATCGTTCAGGCAGCTGCAATCTATAGGCCACTTTTCCTACCTTCTTGACAACTTCGAACAGACCATCATACTTTTGTACGAGCCCTTTGTGGTATCTCTTATCTGTAACCTTTTTTCAGATTTGTGGGGTTAGTTTCAGGATCACTTTGTCCCCCGCGTTGAACTCCAAGTCCTTGCTGTTTTCATCAGCATGCTTCTTCATTCATTTGGCTGCCTTAGCCAAACTGTCGCGGGCTTGCTCCACCAACTCTGTTTTGTCCCGAGCAAAGCGATAGGCTACTGGACAATGCCCTTGCGATTTCTGTTTCGCAATCTCATGTGGAGTAAGGGGCTGCCTACCAAGAACTATCTCCGCTGGACTCATCCCCGTAGATGAGGAGCGGTGGACATTGTAGCAAAACTGAGCCATGTCCAACAAATCCAACCAGTTTCGTTGGCTGGCAGTGACATAGTGCCTCAAATATTCCTCTAATAGTTGGTTCACTTGCTCGGTTTGGCCATCTGTTTGGGGATGATTGGCAGTGGAAAACTTCAATTCAGACCCCATCATGTTGAAAAGAGTAGTCCAAAACCGACCTGTGAACTGTGAGTCTCTATCACTGATTATGTCCTCCGGCAACCCGAAATACTTAACCACATTCCTCATAATTAGTTCAGTTGCAATCTCTGCTGGACAAGCTTGAGGTAAGCCACTGCTGCTTGGCACAAATAGCCTACTGCCCTTGGCATACAGTAGGTCATTTTCCAGCCAATACTTCCGCACTAAGCCCTCGGAAACTTGTTGCTTAAGCTTCACATAGTTCGAGTCCAAGTGAGACTGTTCTTTGACTCGATCACAAAACGTTGCTTGCACCGAAGACAACACTGCCACATATGATTCAACCTCTTTTCTGTTTAAAGCATCCACCACCTGATTCTGCCTACCAGGTTTATGCAGCCACAGAAAATCAAACTCAGCAAGGAACTCTTGCCAACGTGCTTGCTTGGGAGTCAACTTCTTCTGGATCTTGAAGTAAGTGTTTGCTACGTTGTCTGTCACCACTGTGAACTTCGTACCCAGCAAGTAGTGCCTCCACACATCCAAGCAATGCACCACTGCAGCCATTTCTTTCTCATGAACCGAATACCTCTGCTCCGCATCCTTTAACTTTCGACTCTCGAAAGTAATGGGGTGCCCCTTTTGCACCAAGACCCCTCCAATGGCCCTATCCGAAGCATCAGTTTGTACCTCAAAAGGTTTCTCGAAGTCTGGCAAGGCCAAAATGGGCTTCGAAGACACTGCTGTCTTTAGCTTCTCGAAAGCATCCTGACAAGCATCCGTCCAGCACCACGCTTGCTCCTTCTTGAGCAGATCCGTCAAAGGGTTCACTTTCTTTGAGCACCCTTTGATGAATTTTCGATAGTAATTGGCTAACCCAAGGAACAATCGCAAGTCAGAGATCTTCCTTGGCATAGGCCAATCTACAATGGCCTCCACCTTTCGATCATCCATTCTGATCCGGCCCTTGCTGACCCAATGCCCCAAGAAATTCACTTCTTGGCAGTAAAATTCGCGCTTCTCTTTCTTGACATAAAGCTTGTATTTTCTTAACTTAGAAAAGACAGCCCTTAAGTGATTCACATACTCAACTAGTGATTCACTATATACCACAATGTCATCCAAGTAAACAACCACAAATTCATCCAAGAATTCATATAGCACATCGTTCATCAAATTGCAAAATGTGGCAGGAGCATTAGTTAAGCCAAAAGGCATCACGAGAAATTCATAAGACCCATACCTGGTCACACATGTTGTCTTTGGCTTATCCCCCACCTTGATCCTTACTTACCAAAACCCAGATCGCAAGTCCAACTTTGTGAAGTAGGATGCTTTGGACAATCGATCAAACAAGTCAGCCACATTCGGGACAAGGTACTTGTTTTTCACTGTTACCTTGTTCAGCGCTCAGTAGTCCACACACATCCTCAAGGATCCATCTTGTTTCTTTTGAAACAACACCGGTGCACCAAATGGAGCCTTTGAAGGTTGAATGAGGCCTGCTTGCAACAATTCATCGAGTTGCTTCCTCAACTCAACCAACTCTAATGGAGACATTCTGTAAGGAGCTTTAGCCGGTGGTCTAGCTCCTGGTTCCAACTCAATTTCATGGTCAATTGCTCTCCTTGGTGGCAATTCTTTTGGTAACTCAGGGGGCATGGTGTCAGACTTCCAAGACTTCCATCACCATGTCAGGTACTTCAACCCGCTGATCAGGCTTGATCTCGATCAAGGCAGCCACGTATGCTTGATCGCCCCTCTTTATCCCACTCTTGAATTACTTGGCAGATTGCAATTCAATTCTTTTGTCTCTTGCTTGTTTACTACTCTCTATGGCAGCAACGAAGCATGAATTTCCCTCATCGCCTATGAGCATCCCTCGAAGGTGTGGAATCACCAACACTTTGGCCAAGGCCAAAAACTCGATCCCCAATATCAAGTTGAAGTCATCGAGGGGTACCACGGTTAGGTTGCATTGCCCTAACCATTTGTTCACCTTCAAGTTGCACACCGTCGAGCCTAAGATAGGCTTCGCCTCCGAATTCACCGCTTTCAGCTTGGTGGAGTTTTTCACAACGGTCAAGCCCAACGAACCAGCCACACGTTGTGCCGCAAAGTTATTGGTAGCACCCGTGTCTACCATAGCTTGCACAGCTTTCCCATTGACTTGCACCATCACGTACATCAAGCCTTTGTATTGGACTTGACTGCCCATCGTGATCGCATTTGATAGTTGGAGGGGGTTCACCTATGATGGCCCTTCATTCGAGTTCTCCTCCTCCTCCTCTTGCGCTATCAAAGCGATTAGTTTCTCCTGCTTTGGGCACTCTCGAGCCATGTGTGGTCCGCCACAAATGAAGCATCCCGTAGGATTCTTCCCTTTGTCTTGTGAAGGGGACTTGTCGCCACCCTTCCAATTCCCACCGTTGTCTTTCTTGCCACCATTAGGCTTCTTGCCATCCTTTTGGCCAAAAGCCTTCTGGTTTTTCTTTCCGCCATCAATTTTCTTCTTCCCACCTTGTGAATTGGATGCACCCGCATACTTGTAATCTACAAGCTTTTCTGCAGCAGCAATTGCGCTTGGCAAGTCTCCCACGGCTTGCCTTCGTAACTCAGCCTGCGCCCAAGGTTGTAACCCAGATAAGAAATTGAACATCTTATCCTCCTCTGACATATTTTTGATGTTCAGCAACAAGGAGCTAAACTCCTTCACGTACTCTCGCACTGAACCTGAGTGCTTGAGCTTTTTGAGGGATTCCCTTGCAACCCAAGCAGTGTTGCAAGGAAGGAATTGATCCTTAAATTCCTTTTTCAACACCTCCCACGTCTTGATCTTTGGCCTCCCCGCACTAGCGTCGTCCTCCATTCGAGTTCGCCACCAGAGTTTTGCGTCTCCTTGCAAATACATGCTGGTGATTGTCACCCACTCTTCCTCTGGGATTTGGGCAGCTTTGAAGTACTGCTCAATATCCCACAGAATGTTCTCAAGCTCCTTGGAGTTTCGACTGCCATTGAAGGACTTTGGGTCGGGGACTTTGATTTTGGATGGGCCACCTTCCCCGTGCTTTAAGAGGTTCATCACTGCCCTCTTTAGCAAGGTGAGCTCATCTCTCAAATCTCTTTCCCCTTCCCTCACCGTGTCTGTCAAAGATACAATATCTTCCATGACAGATGCGAAGCGAACATCCATGTCCCTTCGTATTTCCACCAACACGTTCTGGGCCACCCTCAGTTGCTCTGTATGTTGTTCAGTTTGAACAGCAAGACTTACAGCATCATCCGCTTGAGGAGCACCCACGAAATCCTCCAGATGGGTCAGCCTTTCCTTATCTCGTTCATCGCAACTAACCAAAGTTGCCAACACAACCTGGCTCTGATACCAAATTGTCACACGGTTGAGCTCTATGCTCGAATTTTCACCGAGTGATGGCACGAGTAACACCCAACTTGTCAGCCAATCCGCCACAAATGCCCTCAATCTCAAGTGAGCTTTATACTAGAAGCACACACCCACGCAGACAAGAGAGAATGAAAGAGAGACACAAGTGTTTACGGGAACCAATCCTAACCTTTTTCACTAATGAATAAGGATTTACACTCTAGACGCAGCAGGACATCACACCCTTGATGACTCTGCCTCTGGGTTTATATAGCCTACAAAACTTGGCAGTTGACACCCCCAACTGCCCTAGGGTAATGGGGTTTCATCTCCACAAAACCAGTCCCACATGCAGCTTTGACTCCAGCCCCTTGCGACAAGTGTCCCACTCCTTCGCAAGTGCTTGGTAACCACTGGTAACTGCTGGTAACTGCTGATAACCACTGGTAACTGCTGTCAACTGCTGGAAACTGCTGCCAGCTTTGTGGGCTAAGCCCACCAAATGCACCCCGAGTGCCTCGTGCTCATTTTCGTGCCCGATAAGGTGCCAACGCAAGCCCGTGTCTGTTTTTCTGCCAGTGTTCTGCTCACCTGCTGCCCAGGTGCCCTGCACCATGTCCAGTCCTCATGAGCCATCTCTTTATGACTCACGCATCAAGGACTTGACCGATAGCCATCGCGAGTGGGCTGCTCCCCTGAGCAGGCCCAAGCATGTGTCAACACTCGCTTGTGATGCTTCCCATGGCATCACTTGGGCTGGGGCCCCGATGAGCATCCCATATCTTCATCGTGCCACCATGCCACTGATATGTAAGGGGCTTACAGCCAGCATGCACCATGGGCAAGGCAGAGGCGCAGCTGCCCTAGCCTGCTAGCCGCAATGCCCAGTTGCGAAATTGTTGTGAGTTGACCATATTTTCATCATGGAATTGGTCCCGAAATGACTCAAATAATTCATGTAATTCATGAGGAGTCTTCCCCTGAAGTTTGGGATTATTTCGACTCACGGACTATTTTTGATGATTTTTTCAATTTTTGGCTGTAGAAAATTCATTAAAAAAAATTTAGTGCCCAGAAAATTCTGAAATTTTTTCTGTTGGTAGATATGATTATTCTCCATTTATGTACAAAATATCAGCTCAATATTCCAAGTAAATTTTTTAGACCCATTATGACGGCTCAGATATATTGATGTTTCCTTTTGCTGGGAGTGAAATTTCATTTAAGACTCTTTAGGGGGGAGGCGGTCACCTAGCTTGCTGGGTGCCAACAGGCCATGCGTGCCTCCCCCCCTGCCCATCCCACGTGGGCAGGCGCTGGGCTTGGGCAACCCAACGCGCATGGCATGGGCAGGGCGGCTTGCTGCCTTGCCCATCTAGCTGGTGGTGCGTGGCTGTGGCGGCCACCACCGCCGGCAGGCAGGCGGTCGGCGACGTCGGCTGAAGAGTGTGGGATGCCCGATCAATAGCCAACGGAGTGGGAAAAACGTGGGAAACGAAATCAGCTAAATTGTGGGCAACAAAATGAGAAAAATCGTGGGATAATGAGCTGGGATGTGGCTACACAAGCTCGACAGTGTGGGCGGTGAAGCTAACGATGATGCATGCTACACAAGCGCCAAATCGCTGGGGGGATTTTGAGCATGTGGAGTGCTTCGTCACAGGCCCTCGAGGCAACCATCGCGGGGTTGGATCCCGACGCTCAGGCTTGCCTAGGCGGACTCGTTGCGCAGCGCGATCGGCGACACGATTGTCGACCGTTAGCAACGAGCGAGCCACACGGCTAGCCTGGGCAAGGCGTGACACCCCTGCTGCCAAGGCCTCATCGGTGGGAAAAACGTGGGCAATAAAATGAGAGCAATTGTGGGATAATGAGCTGGGATATGGCTAGACAAACTCGACGGTGTGGGCAGCGAAGCTAACGATGATGCATGCTACACGAGGGCCAAATCGCTAGGGGGATTTTGAGCATGCGGAGTGCTTCGTCGCAAGCCCTCGAGGCGGCGGATGCGGGGCTGGATCCCGACGCCCAGGCTTGCCTAGGCGGACTCGTTGTGCAGCACGATCGACGACACGATCGTCGGCCGTTAGTAATGAGCGAGCCACATGGCCAGCCTGGGCAAGGCGTGACACCCCTGCTGCCAAGGTCTCATCGGTGGGAAAAACGTGGGCAACAAAATGAGAAAAATCATGGGATAATGAGCTGGGATATGGCTACATAAGCTCGACAGTGTGGATAGAGAAGCTAACGATGATGCATGCTACGCGAGGGCCAAATCGTTGGGGGGATTTTGAGCATGCGGAGTGCTTCGTCGCAGGCCCTCGAGGTGGCGGATGCGGGGCTGGATCCTGACGCCCAGACTTGCCTAGGAGGACTCGTTGCGTAGCGCGATCGACGACACGATCATCGACCGTTAGCAATAAGCGAGCCACACGGCCAGCCTGGGCAAGGCGTGACACCCCTGCTGCCAAGGTCTCATAGGTGGGAAAAACGTAGGCAACAAAATGAGAAAAATCAGGGATAATCAGCTGGGATGTGGCTACACAAGCTCGACGGTGTGACCGGCGAAGCTAACGATGAT